>CM060563.1:0-193244 GCA_030625065.1 Alectoris magna | reverse complement strand
CAAACAGGGAGCTCCAAGCTGCTCCCCAAGGCACGGAGCAGCTGCCAGAGCACACTGCATCCCTCTAGACAAGGGTGCATAGAAATAAATGCCCACCTCCACATGCTTTTATCAGGGGACCCCTCCGCTAAGCCTGTCATTAGGGACAGAGACCCCCGTGCAGAGCTGCTCACCTGTGTAGGCAAAGTTGAAGGGCATGCAGATGGGATAGTGGTGCCGAGGGGCCACGGTGGGGTGAGGCGGGTAGAGCAGCACACCATCCGGCCCCAGCAGCGTCTCCATCTCGGCCTGCAGGCTCTTCCCCATGCTCACCAGCTTGGCGTTGGCGCTAGGGTTGAGTTTCATCACCTTCTCCGTCAGCCCCAGGGCTGCAGAGTGAGGGCAGAACGGGGCTCTGGGTTACACCAGGTACGAGGCACGCAGCACAGTGCCCTGCACCATTTATATGGGCCCTCAGCCCACCCGCAGCTTGAAAGATGGTACAGAGCACTCTCAGCACTCATTAACCAGCAGCACAGCACCGCTAATGAGGGCTCCCTGTTAATTGCAGGGCTCCCCGTGCTTACCAATGGCTGGCAGCGTGTGTGAGGACATCCCCACCAGCCACTTCAGCAGCTCCCACAGCGGCCACACCGGCTTCCCGTGGTCCCCCAGCAGCTCCGTGAAGCACTGTGCCTCCTGCAACCACACGCACACCTCCTGCAGCAGCAGCCCTGCGTGCATCTCCCTTTGCAGGCACTGCGACTTCTTCCAGCTGCAAAGCAGCAGGTGATGCTCGGGGAGGTGATGCAGTGCTGCTAACCCAGCAGTGCTGGGATGCTATTGCACACAGATCCCGCTTTGCAGCGTGCTCTGAGATGCACAGCAGGGAGTTGACACCAACGTGGCTTTGCAAGGAGGTAGAAACACTGCAATGTCCCCCCCTGTGCCCACACGTGTCACTCACCGTCCCGTCGCTGTCCTGTGAGGACATCATGGCTGACCAGATCTGGAAGGAGTACTTCATCTTGTGGATGGATACCCGCTGCACCTGCACCCCCAGATCACTCTCGAGCTGCTCCACCACCTGGTGGGGACAGAGGGAGGGGTGTGCATCTATCAGGACACAACATACAGCTGAAAACCATGGGGATGGGAAGGGGGGGGCAATGGGCCAGAGAGCACCCTGCAGCTCCTCTCTGTTGCAATAGAAATTGCACCCAATGCTTTGGACGCAGTTACAAGTGCTGCTTGCAAGGGTGCCGTGCTCCTGCTGCAATGCAGAAAGTTGCCCTTGCACATTTTCCTTCCTACCTTCTTCTGGGCTTGCAGGATCTCTTTTTCCACGGGGTACACAAACATGGAGCCGCCATCGTGGTCCATGCAGAAGAACTTGATTTTCTCCAGAGGCACGTTTTCATCCAGCTTCAGCCTGCAAAAGGAACAGGGCACGCTGCAACTCCGTGCTCTGGAGCTGCTCACGGGCATGGAAATGCCCTGAGGACACTGGTGGTGCTGCCCATTCCCCATCCACCCGCTCGCCCCACTGTTCCCACCATAGCTCTGCAAATGCAGCCCTGCTGCAATGCCTCATCCTTTGCAATGCACCCTGCAGGGACACCACATCTAAAGATAGCACTGCAGCTCTGTGTTGCAACAGGAGAAGTGAAATGCTGAGGCAGCAGCGCTGCAGCAAGCAGCAGGACCTGCCCTGCCTGCACTTTGCTCCTGCTGGTGCATGCATGCACGCTGAGCACTGCTTGGCTGCATGGCGACCAAATGGTCACCTGAATGGAAAAACATTACCCAACAACAGGAAAAATGCAAGCATAAAACAAAAGGCCAGCCAGATCCAAATGGGAAGTGCAGCTGGAAGCACTGCCAGCAACCTACTTGTGCACCTCAGGGCCAGCCATGACCCTCAGCATCGGCTCCAGGTCCTCAGCGTAGCGACACATGGGCCCGGTGCACAGGAAGCTTCTCCGCACCCCCTGAGCATTGGGGAACTGCCCATCATTGGGGACCACTCCTGCAAGCAGGGGGAGAGGGGTTGGTCACTGCATGCCACGTCCCAGTGCTACTGCTCCAAGATGGGGCGAACAGTGCAGGACTAATGGTCTCCTGCCGCCCTGCTGCAGCTCAGGGGTTGCATGCAGCAGGACTGAAGAGCTGCCCCAGGGTCTTGTAAAGGTGCTCGGTGGTTTGCAACGCTGCTCCAATTGTTTGTGGTGACGTCCCGGGGTTTGCAATGCCACTTTGGGGATTTACAACAGTGCCCCTGGGTTTGCAACGATGCTCTGGGGTTTGCAATGCCACTGCAAGTGTTTGCAGTGGTGCACCCCAGGGTGTTTGCAACGCTCCTCCAGCCTTTTGCAATGACGCTACAGTGTTTTTAATGGTGCCCTCAGGACAATGACGGTACCCTGGGTTTCGTAGTGCCGCCCCAGGTGCTCCCCAGGGCTTTTGCAACCCACGCCAACATGCACAAGGAGGGCAAGCAGCTGGCTGGCAGAGCCGAGCACCCCTAACCCCAGCTGAACGTGCATTGCATCCCCGCTGCCATGAAGATACCCACGCAGCACGGCCCTGCCCTGGGAACACATCCCACGCCGAGGCTGCGGCGCCTCCCACCTCCCCTGCACTTGAAGCTCTGCCATAGGGCGGTTTCCCATTACTGTGCTCACGCAGCAAGTCTGCCCCGTGCAAGAAGCTGCTTGTTCTCTCCCAGCTCTCCTCCTCCATGTGTCACCTGTGGTAGGTTTGTGGCCAAAGACACCATTGAAGAACGCCGGCATCCGGATGCTGCCGCCGATATCGGAGCCCACTCCTATCACGGAGCAGGCAGCCGCAAGAACGCTGCCCTCTCCACCTGCAGGGCAGAAAACAGAGCAAAGACGGTGGCTTACAGTGCACAGCACCCCACGGTAGCCATTCCCTTTGCACCCAGACGTTTGCCATGGCTGAGAAACAGAGCAAAGGGATTCCGCTCGCACCTGAGCTGCCTCCCGCGATGTGCTGCAGGTTGTAGGGGTTGCTGGTGCGCCCGTACACCTTGTTGCTGGATTCAAACCACATGCACAGCTCGCTGCAGTTGGTCACCCCCAGCGGGATGGCGCCCGCCTGCTTCATCCGCCCCACCACGACGGCATCCGTGGCAGCAATGACACAGCGGCGCTTCACCAGGCCGGACGTGTTGGGCATCCCTGCAAAGGGGATGGGGTCACCGCTCCACTAGGCTCCTTGCAACAGCCACAAGCTCGCTGCAAAAGGAGCAGAAGCAAACCCACCGTGCAAGGAGAAAGCCTCCTTAACGGTGAAGGGAACCCCCAGGAAGGGGTACTTCTCCAGGCTGTCATCAACGCGGCCTTCTGCCAGGAGCAGGTCCACCTGGCGTGCTTCCTGCAGGGCCTCCTCAAACCTGCGAGGAACCAGCGAGAGCTGCACGGGGAGAGGCTTCCCCGCGAGTTCCCGGGGCTGCATGCACGCCCGCTTGCACGCACAGCCCAGCGCCGGCTGCGCAGAGCCCTCCCCGCCCTACCTGTCCTTGACGACGGCATTGATCAGCGGATTCACCTCCTTGATCCTCTCGACGTACGCCTCCACCACCTCGATGCACTTCACCTGCGAGCAACGACGGGTGTACCGGGAGGTCGGTGGGAGGGAAGGGGGGCCGCGCGGGGCTCGGAGCACAGGGGCGACCCCAACACTGCGCGTAACCCCGACCCCCCCGCTCACCTGCCGGAGCCGCAGGCGGCGCGCCAGCTCCCGGGCGGGCAGCAGGAGCAGCGCGCTGCGCGGTGGCGGGACGGCGCGCGCTGGCGCGGGGCTGGAGGCGCGCGGCGGCGCGGGCAGCAGCCCCAGCACCGCCAGGCAGGCGCGCGAGACGAGGCGCAGCAGCAGCACCACCAACCGCTCCGCGCGCGACAGCGCCATCGCCACTCGGCCCCGCCCCCCGCGGGGGGGCGGAGCTTGGGTGTCGGCGGAAGTGACGTTAGCGGGCGCGCTGCGTCGGCGCCATGTTGGGGGGGGGCGTCCCGTCGCCGTGGTAACCGGTGGCGGTGTTAAGGTGGCGGTAGCGTCATGCTGTCGGAGTCGGTGAATGAGTCGTTTTGCAGGGTGATTTGCAGGGCCCACCCGTGGCTTGGGGCACCCCCAGCTCGGGGCAGCAGGGCAAGGCCTCACCGCCCCCTGAGCAAAGCAGGGGTTTCTCAGCTCCTGGATGCTGGGAGTTCGTAAAAAACAAAACAAACAACCAAAGCCATAGTGTCGAAAACAGACTGTTTAAGCAGTACCCGCTGGGCCTTGTTGCAGCTCCTTCCCTCCCCGCCTTGGTGATAAACCCTTCAGGGGAAAACCTTTTATGGCTGTGAAGTTGGCACATCAGCATTTACAGCAGCAACCCACAGCACGCGCTCCCCGTGGGGATGCTGGGTGACCTCTGTCCCATCAGAGCCCGAGCTGAGCGAGAAAACAAAGCCATAATGATAACATAGAGATATTTTTAGACCAGCCGTTATCAAAGAGATTGCTTTTCCTTAAAAAAAAAAAAAAAAACAACAACAAAAAAATCCCCCCCAAAAAACCAAAGGAGTCCCTCCCAGAGCAGGGGAATACCTGTCCCCTGCTGATCTCATTAAGCCGCTCTCTCCTTCTGCCCTTTTTTCCCCCTTTCTCAGCACTGCCCCCAGCAGCACAACACAGGGTGACTGCTGGCTGTTGCCTGCTGTGGCTGGGATCGCTGTGTAGGTGCCTTATCTCAGTCCTCAGGCGGCCTTTGCACTTTCCCCTGCAGTATTGAAGCGCCCACACACCCTCATTACGACAGGGCAAGGTTAGAAAGGTGTTCTCCTACCTGCATCACGTGCAACACCAGAGTTACCTGCTTTGAGGAGACAGTGAGTCAGGGGCGTGTTAAAACTTGGGCTGTGCAATCTCCTGGCAGCCCTCGTGTTGCCACAGCGGGAGCTAGCAGTGGGGAGAGCTCCCCAGAGCTGAGCATCTGGATAAGGCAGGTGGCCCCCAGGCTTCTGCCTGAACCAGAGCACTGAGGTCTGTCCCCTGAAAGGAGACACAGTGGGAGCATCCCTCCCGATCTCCAGCCCGGTGCTGCTCTTGGCATTTTTTTTTACTGCGGGTTTGCCCTTGTTTCCCCCTCCAGTCCTGCCTTGGTGTTGGCAGAGAGAGGTATGAGCACGCTCACTTCTGCTTGAGATCTCTGCTCCCTTTGCCACTACAGCAGAGACCTTCCCCAGGCAGCATCCTTTGCTGCGGAATGCGTCTCCATCTTTGTCTTCATCAGGAGCAGCTGTGCAACGCACACCAGTGCACTTGGCACCAATCACACTGTGTGCCAGCGCTGCCCCGGGTGGCAGCTCGAGCTGCTTCTGAGCTGTCTGGGAGCGAAGCCAAAAGAGCAGCTACCATAATTCGTGGCATTCCAGAGGAGCTCCATTTCCATGAAGAAATGGAGGGATGAGACAGAAGGTGCTCTAGAAATAACGTACCGGGAGGTCTCAGATCAAAATGAAGACTGTATTTCAATGACTAAAATCAACCCAACAGGCAAGTGGTGCCCCACACGCACACTGAGAAGCTGGTTAATTGCAATCTGATTAAAAATCAAGCAACAAAGAGCAGGGAGCTTGGAAACATGCAGTGGAGCTCAGACAACTCTATGTGTTGCCCAGCGAGGTGGAAGAAAAGCGTGAATCAGGTTCTCACTTCCCTGGTACTTCTGCCTGTCGTTATCCCCAGACGTTTTGTTATTAGCAACGGCTTAAATCAACACGAGAGATTAGCAGGAATGTGTGGTAAGGTGGAGAGGCTCTGCCCCTTGTGTGCACGGTGTGGTAACACCGATTGGCCAAGGAGCTGTGGGGTGGATGGTGGGAAGCAGGGAGGCGTGTGGTCCTGGATGGCCCCGCGTTCTGTTTGCCAGCTGTGCTGGCCCGTTCCCCCGTGCAGAAAAAGAAAAAAAAAAAAAAAAAAAAAGCTTTCAGGAAATTGAAAGAAGCCCAGCAGCGTCATTTTTCCCTTTGCAAACTGAGTCGCTTAATGTTCGTCCGCGAAATGAGGAGAAGCACTTTACATAGAACGATGCAGAGGTGGGGGACGAGAGAAGGGACTGAAACACAGCACCTCGGACGCTTTGTTTCCCGTTAGGATGAATACAAACCCGCCAAGTTTGCAGGTCCCTCCGTGCTTGCTGTTAGCCTTACCGCCGCTGAGCGATCCTGTGCTCTGCGTTTCTGTCGTGTCTCCTTGTCTGCTTGCCAGGAGGCAGGCTGCCTGCTGTGCACTGTGCCTGTTGAATAACTGCGGTGCAGCACACCCAGCGCAGGGAGGAATCCCCTGGAATTGCCCCAGATCCTCGCATCTAAGCTGAGTGGGTATCCAGAGCTACAGAGAGGAACTTTTTCCCCCGAATACCCCATCTGAAGGAGCCCGGGCTGGATTCAGCCCATCGCGCCAAGGAGGGGCTGCGTTTGCAGAAAAGCAATGTGCACCGGGCTGCTTTCGTTCTTGGAAATCAGATTTGCAGCAAGCCACAAGCAATGGAAAGCGAGATTTGCTTTATGTGCCGAGTCCTTGGCTCACCTCTGCTGGCAGTTCTCAGACAGAGCGTCCCGATGTGCATCCCAAAATCGGGCTGAGGTGCCAGATGGGTGCAGGGGTGGAATCCCTTTGCCTCCCTTTTTGGCTCCCTTCACCTCCCTTTTTGGCTGCCTTTGGCTCCCTTTTTGGCTCCCTTTTTGGCTCCCTTTGTGGCACCCTTTTTGGCTCCCTTTTTGGCACCCTTTTTGGCTCCCTTTTTGGTGCTCTTTTTGGTACCCTATGGCTCTTATATGGCTCCGTATTTGGCTGCCTTTGGCTCCCTTATTGGCTCCCTTTGCCTCCCTTTTTGGCTCCCTTTGGCTCCCTTTTGGCTCCCTTTTTCGCTCCCTTTTTGGTTCCCTTTTTGGCACCCTATTTGGCTGCCTTTTTGGCTGCCTTTTTTGGCTTCCTTTTTGGCTCCCTTTTTGGCTGCCTTTTTGGCTCCCTTTGGCACCCTTTTTGGCTCCCTTTGGCTCCCTTTTTGGCTCCCTTTGGCTCCCCTTTAGCTCTTTTTTTGGCTCCCTTTTTGGCTCCCTCTGGTTCCCTTTGGCTCCCTTTTTGGCTCCCTTTGGCTCCCTTTTTGGCTCCAATTTTGGCTCCCTTTGGCTCCCTTCTTGGCTCCCTTTGGCTCCCTTTTTGGCTCCAATTTTGGCTCCCTTTGGCTCCCTTCTTGGCTCCCTTTGGCTCCCTTTTTGGCTCCCTTTTTGGCTCCCTTTTTGGATCCCTTTGTCTCCCATTTTGGCTCCCTATGGCTCCCTTTTTGGCTCCCTTTGGCTCCCCTTTAGCTCTTTTTTTGGCTCCCTTTTTGTCTCCCTTTGGCTCTTTTTTTCGCTCCCTTTGGCTCCCTTTTTTGGCTCCCTTTGTCTCCCTTTTTGGCTCCGATTTTGGCTCCGTTTTTGGCTCCGTTTTTAGCTCCCTTTTGCTCCCTTTTTGGCTTCCTTTGGCTCCCTTTTTGGCTCCCTTTCTCTCCCTTTGGCTCCCTGTTTGGCTCCATTTTTGGCTCCCTGTTTGGCTCCCCTTGGCTCCCTTTTTGGCTCCCTTTTGATCCCTTTTTGGCTCCCTTTGGCTCTCTTTTTGGCTCCCTTTGGCTCCGTTTTTGGCACCCTTTTTGGCTCCCTTTTTTGCTTTCTTTGGCTCCCTTTTTGGCTCACTTTGGCTCCCTTTGGCTCCGTTTTTGGCTCCTTTTGGCTCCCTTTTTGGCTCCCTTTGGCCCCCTTTGGCTCTTTTTTCGGCTCCCTTTTTGTCTCCCTTTGGCTCTTTTTTTTTGGCTCCCATTGGCTCCCTTTTTCGCTCCTTTTTTGGCTCCATTTTGGATCCCTTTGGCTCCCATTTTGGCTCCCTTTGGCTCCATTAGGCTTTTTTTTTTGGCTTCCTTTTTGTCTCCCTTTGGCTCTTTTTTTGGCTCCCTTTGGCTCACTTTTTCGCTCCCTTTTTGGCTCCATTTTTAGCTCCCTTCTGCTCCCTTTTTGGCTTCCTTTGGCTCCCTGTTTGGCTCCCTTTTTGGCTCCCTGTTTGGCTCACTTTGTCTCCCTTTTTGGCTCCCTTTGGCTCCGTTTTTGGCACCCTTTTTGGCTCCCTTTTTTGCTTTCTTTGGCTCCCTTTTTGGCTCCCTTTGGCTCCCTTTGGCTCCGTTTTTGGCTCCTTTTGGCTCCCTTTTTGGCTCTCTTTTTGGCTCCAATTTTGTCTCCCTTTGGCTCCCTTTTTGGCTCCCTTTGGCTCCCTTTAGCTTTGTTTTTGGCACCTTTTGGCAAGATTTTTGGCTCTCTTTGGCTCTCTTTTTGGCTTCATTTCGCTCCCTTTGGCTCCCATTGTGGCTCATTTTTGCTGCCTTTTTGGCTCCGTTTCGGTCCCTTTTTGGCTCCCTTTGGCTCCCTTTTTTGGCTCCATTTTTGGCTCCATTTAGCTCCCTTTTTGGCTCTCTTTGGCTCCCTTTGTCTCCCATTTTGGCTCCCTTTTGCAACCTTTCTGGCTCCCTTTTTGGCTCCCTTTTTGGCTCACTTTGGCTCCCTTTTTGGCTCCCTTGGGCTCCCTTTCTGGCTCCCTTTTTTGCTCCCTTTTTGGCTCCCTTTTGATCCTTTTTGGCTCCCTTTGGCTCTCTTTTTGGCTCCCTTTGGCTCCGTTTTTGGCTCCCTTTTTGGCACCCTTTTTTACTTTCTTTGGCTCCCTTTTTGCCTCACTTTGGCTCCGTTTTTGGCACCCTTTTTGGCTCCCTTTTTTGCTTTCTTTGGTTCCTTTTTTGGCTCCCTTTCGCCCCCTTTGGCTCTTTTTTTGGCTCCCTTTGGCTCCCTTTTTTGCTCCCTTTTTGCCTCCCTTTTTGGCTCCCTTTTTGCCTCCCTTTGGCTATTTTTTTTGGCTCCCTTTGGGTTCCTTTTTGGCTCCCTTTGGCTCCCATTGTGGCTCATTTTTGCTGCCTTTTTGGCTCCCTTTCGGTCCCTTTTTGTCTCCATTTTTGGCTCCCTTTTTGGCTTCCTTTGGCTCCCTTTTTGGGTCCCTTTTTGGGTCCCTTTTTGGGTCCCTTTTTGGCATCCTTTTGCTTCCTTTTTGGCTCCCTTTTTTGCTCCCTTTTTGGCTCCCTTTTTGGCACCATTTTTGGCTCCCTTTTTTGCTCCCATTTTGGCTCCCTTTTTGGCTCCCTTTTTGGCACCCTTTTTGGCTCCCTTTTTGGCACCATTTTTGGCTCCCTTTGGCTCCTTTTGGCTTCGTTTTTGTCTCCCTTTGGCTCCTTTTGGCACCTTTTTCGGCTACCTTTTTGGCTGCCTTTTTGGCACCCATTATGGCTCCCGTTTTGGCACCCTTTTTTGCACCCATTTTGGTTGCCTTTTTGGCACCCTTTTTTGCACCCATCTTGGCTGCCTTTTTGGCACCCTTTTCGTCTGCCTTTTTGTCTGCCTATTTGGCACCCTTTTCGGCTGCCTTTTTGACACCCTTTTTGGCACCCAATTTGGCTGCCTTTTTGGCACACATTTTGGCTGCCTTTTTCGCACCATTTTGGCATCCTTTTAAACTCCCTTTTAGGCTGCCTTTTTGGCACAATTTTCGTCACCCTTTTGCTCCCTTGTTGTCTCCCTTTGCCTTCCTTTTTGTCTCCCTTTGTCTTCCTTTGGCTCCCTTGTTGGCTCCCTTTGCCTTCCTTTTTGTCTCCCTTTGTCTCCCTTTCGTCTGCCTTTTTGGCTGCCTATTTGGCACTCTTTTTGGCTGCCTTTTTGGCACCCTTTTTGGCTCCGTCTTTGGCACCTTTTTGGCTCCCCTTTTAGCTCCCTTTGGATCCCTTTTTGGCGCCCTTTGTCTCCCTTTTTGTCTCCCTTTTTGTCTCCCTTTGGCTCCCTTTTTGACTCCATTTTTGGCTCCCTTTTTGGCACCATTTTCATCAGCCTTTTTGGCACCCATTTTAGCTCCCTTTTTGGCACCCTTTTTTGCTCCCACTTTGGCTACCTTTTTGGCACCCATTTTAGCTCCCTTTTTGGCACCCTTTTTTGCTCCCACTTTGGCTACCTTTTTGGCACCCTTTTCGGCTGCCTTTTTGGCACCCTTTTTGGCACCCAATTTGGCTGCCTTTTTGGCACCCTTCATGGCACCCTTTTCGGCTGCCTTTCTGGCACCCTTTTTTGCTCCCACTTTGGCTGCCTTTTGGGCACTCTTTTTGGCTGCCTTTTTGGCACGCTTTTTGGCTCCCAATTTTGCTGCCTTTTTGGCACCATTTTTGGCTACCTTCTTGGCTCCCTTTTGCTCTCTTTTTGGCTCCCCTTGTCTCCTTTTAGCTCCCTTTTTGGCTTCCTTTTTGGCTCCAATTTTGGCTCCCTTTGGCTCCCTTTTTGGCTCCCTTTTTGGCTCCAATTTTGGCTCCCTTTGGCTCCGTTTTTGGTTCCCTTTGGCTCCCTTTTTGGCTCCCTATTTGGCTCCCTTTTTGGCTCCCTTTTTGGATCCCTTTGTCTCCCATTTTGGCTCCCTTTGGTAACCTTTTTGGCTCCCTTTAGCTCCCTTTGGCTCTCTTTTTGGCTCCCTTTGGCTCCATTTTTGGCACCCTTTTTGGCACCCTTTTTGGCTTTCTTTGGCTCACTTTTTGGCTCCCTTTGGCCCCCTTTGGCTCTTTATTTGGCTCCCTTTTTGGCTCTCTTTGGCTCTCTTTTTGGCTTCATTTCGCTCCCTTTGGCTCCCATTGTGGCTCATTTTTGCTGCCTTTTTGGCTTCCTTTCGGTCCCCTTTTGGCTCACATATTGGCATCCATTTTGGCTCCCTTTTTTGGCTCCATTTTTGGCTCCATTTAGCTCCCTTTTTGGCTCTCTTTGGCTCCCTTTTTGGCTCCATTTTTGGCTCCCTTTTTGGCTCCCTTTTTGGCTCCATTTTTGGCTCCCTTTTTAGCTCGCTTTGGCTCCGTTTTGCTCCCTTTTTGGGTCCCTTTTGACTCCCTCTGTCTCCATTTTTGGCTCTATTTTGGGCTCCCTTTGTCTTAATTTTTGTCTCCTTTTGGCTCCATTTGGCTCCCTTTTTGGCTCACTTTTTGTCACCCTTGTTGGCTCCCTTTTTGGCACCATTTTTGGCACCATTTTTGGCACCATTTTTGGCTCCCTATGACTCGATATTTGGCACCCTATTTGGCTCCCTTTGGCTCCCTTTTTGGCTCCCTTTTTGGCTCACTTTTTAGCTCCCATTAGCTCCCTTTTTGGCTCTTTTTGGCTCACATTTGGATCCCTTTCTGCTCCCTTTTTGCACCCTTTCTGGCTCCCGTTTTTGCTCCCTTTGGCTCCCTCTTTGGCTCCGTTTGGCTCAATTTTTAACTCCCTTTTGGCTCCCTTTTTGGCTCACATTTTGGCATCATATTTGGCACCAATTTGGCTCCCTATGGTTCCCTTTTTGGTGCCCTTTGGATCTATTTTTAAGTCTTTTTTTGGTGCCCATTGCCTCCCTTTTGCTCCCTTTTTGGCTCCCTTATGGCTCCCTTTGTCTCCCTTTTTGGCTCTATTTTGGGCTCCCTTTGTCTCCATTTTTGACTCCCTTTGGATCCATTTGGCTCCCTTTTTGGCTCCCTTTTTGGCACCATTTTTGGCTCCCTTTTTGGCTCCCTTTCTGGCTCACTTTTTAGCTCCCTTTAGCTCCCTTTTTGGCTCTTTTTGGCTCACATTTGGCTCCCTTTCTGGCTCCCTTTTTGGGTCCCTTTCTGGCTCCCTTTGGATCCCTTTCTGGCTCCCTTTTTGCACCCTTTCTGGCTCCCGTTTTTGCTCCCTTTGGCTCCCTCTTTGGCTCCGTTTGGCTCAATTATTAACTCCCTTTTGGCTCCATTTTTGGCTCCCATTGACTCACTTTTTTGCTTCCTTTTGGGCTCCCTTTGGCTGCAGTTTTTACTCCCTTTGGCTCCATTTGGCTCCCTTTTTGGCTCACATTTTGGCACCCTTTTTGGATCCCTTTTTGGCACCCTTTTTGGCATGATTTTTTGCTCCATTTTTGGCTCCCTATGGTTCCCTTTTTGGTGTTCTTTGGATCTATTTTTAAGCCTTTTTTTGGCGCCCATTGGCTCCCTTTTGGCTCCCTTTGTCTCCCTTTTTGGCTCTATTTTGGGCTCCCTTTGTCTCCATTTTTTACTCCGTTTCGATCCATTTGGCTCAATTTTGGTTCCCTTTTTGGCACCATTTTTGGCACCCTATTTGGCTCACTTTTTAACTCCCATTTTGGCTCCCTTTTTGGCTCTTTTTGGCTCACATTTGGCTCCTTTTCTGTCTCTCTTTTTTGCTCCCATTTTGGCTCCCTTTCGGTCCCTTTTTGGCTCCCTTTGGTCCCCTTTTTGGCTCTCTTTATCTCTCCTTTTGGCTTCATTTCGCTCCCTTTGTCTCCCACTGTGGCTCATTTTTGCTGCCTTTTTGGCTCCCTTTCGGTCCCTTTTTGGCTCCCGTTGGCTCCCTTTTTGGCTCTCTTTGGCTCCCTTTTTTGCTCCATTTTTGGCTCCAGTTAGCTCCCTTTTTGGCTCTCTTTGGCTCCCTTTGTCTCCCATTTTGGCTCCCTTCTGCACCCTTTATGGCTCCCTTTTTGGCACCCTTTTTGGCTCCCTTTTTGGCAAGGTTTTTGGCACCATTTTTGGCTCCCAATGGCTCCCTTTTTGGCTACCTATTTGGCTCACATTTGGCTCCCTTTTTGGCTCCCTTTTTGGCTCTCTTCTTGCAAACTGTCTGGCTCCCGTTTTTGCTCCCTTTGGCTCCCTCTTTTGCTCCGTTTGGCTCAATTTTTAACTCCCTTTTGGCTCCATTTTTGGCTCCCATTGGCTCCCTTTTTTGCTTCCTTTTGGGCTCCCTTTGGCTGCATTTTTTACTCCCTTTGGCTCCATTTGGCTCCCTTTTTGGCTTACATTTTGGCACCCTTTTTCGCTCCCTTTTTGGTTCCCTTTTTGACACCATTTTTGGCTCCATTTTTGGGTCTCTATGGTTCTTTTTTTGGTGCCCTTTGGATCTATTTTTAAGTCTTTTTTTGGTGCCCATTGGCTCTTTTTTGCTCCCTTTTTGGCTCCCTTTTGGCTCCCTTTGTCTCCCTTTTTGGCTCTATTTTGGGCTCCCTTTCTCTCCACTTTTGACTCCCTTTGGATCCATTTGGCTCCCTTTTTGGCTCACTTTTTGGCACCTTTGATGGCTCTCTTTTTGGCTCTTTTTGGCTCACTTTTTAGCTCCCTTTAGCTCCCTTTTTGGCCCTTTTTGGCTAACATTTGGCTCCCTTTCTGGCTCCCTTTTTTGCTCCCGTTTTGGCTCCCTTTCAGTCCCTTTTTGGCTCCCTTTCGGTCCCTTTTTGGCTCCCTTTGCCTCTCTTTTTGGCTCTCTTTGGCTCTCTTTTTGGCTTCATTTCGCTCCCTTTGGCTCCCATTGTGGCTCACTTTTGCTGCCTTTTTGGCTCCCTTTCGGTCCCTTTTTGGCTCCCTTTGGCTCCATTTTTGGCTCTCTTTGGCTCCCTTTTTTGGCTCCATTTTTGGCTCCATTTAGCTCCCTTTTTGGCTCTCTTTGGCTCCCTTTGTCTCCCCTTTTGGCTCCCTTTTGCACCCTTTCTGGCTCCCTTTCTGGCTCCCTTTTTGAGTCCCTTATTGGCTCCATTTTTAGCCTGCTTTGGCTCCATTTGGCTCCCTTTTTGGCTCCCTTTTGGCTCCCTTTGTCTCCCTTTTTGGCTCTATTTTGGGCTCCCTTTGTCTCCATTTTTGACTCCCTTTGGATCCATTTGGCTCCCTTTTTGGCTCACTATTTGGCAGCCTTATTGGCTCCCTTTTTGGGTCTCTTTTTGGCACCATTTTTGGCTCCCTTTTTGGCTCCCTTTATGGCTCACTTTTTAGCTCCCTTTAGCTCCCTTTTTGGCTCTTTTTGGCTCACATTTGGCTCCCTTTCTGGCTCCCTTTTTTGCTCCCATTTTGGCTCCCTTTCGGTGCCTTTTTGGCTCCCTTTGGCTCCCTTTTTGGCTCTCTTTGGCTCTCTTTTTGGCTTCATTTCGCTCCCTTTGGCTCCCATTGTGGCTCATTTTTTCTGCCTTTTTGGCTCCCTTTCGGTCCCTTTTTGGCTCCCTTTGGCTCCATTATTGGCTCTCTTTGGCTCCTTTTTTTGGCTCCATTTTTGGCTTTAGTTAGCTTTCTTTTTGGTTCTCTTTGGCTCCTTTTGTCTCCCATTTTGGCTCCCTTCTGCACCCTTTTTGGCTCCCTTTCTGGCTCCCTTTTTGGCTCCCTTTTTGGCATGGTTTTTGGCACCATTTTTGGCTCCCAATGGCTCCCTTTTTGGCTACCTATTTGGCTCCCTTTGGCTCCCTTTTTGGCTCGCTTTTTGGCTCTCTTTTTGCAAACTGTCTGGCTCCCGTTTTTGCTCCCTTTGGCTCCCTCTTTGTCTCCCTTTGACTCAATTTTTAACTTCCTTTTGGCTCCATTTTTGGCTCCCATTGGCTCCCTTTTTTGCTTCCTTTTGGGCTCCCTTTGGCTGCATTTTTTACTCCCTTTGGCTCCATTTGGCTCCCTTTTTGGCTCACATTTTGACACCGTTTTTGGCTCCCTTTTTGGCACCCTTTTTGGCACGATTTTTTGCTCCATTTTTGGCTCCCTATGGTTCCCTTTTTGGTGCCCTTTGGATCTATTTTTAAGTCTTTTTTTGGCGCCCATTGGCTCCCTTTTGCTCCCTTTTTGGCTGCGTTTTGGCTCCCTTTGTCTCCCTTTTTGGCTCTATTTTGGGCTCCCTTTGTCTCCATTTTTGACTCCCTTTGGATCCATTTGGCTCCCTTTTTGGCACCATTTTTGGCACCATTTTTGGCTCCCTTTCTGGCTCCCTTTTTGGCTCACTTTTTAGCTCCCTTTAGCTCCCTTTTTGGCTCTTTTTGGCTCACATTTGGCTCCCTTTCTGGCTCCCTTTTTTGCTCCCATTTTGGCTCCCTTTCGGTCCCTTTTTGGCTCCCTTTCTGTCTCTTTTTGAATCCCTTTGGCTCCCTTTTTGGCTCTCTTTGGCTCCCTTTTTGACTCCCATTTTGGCCTCCTTTTTTGCTCCCTTATTGGCTCAATTTTTAGCTTGCTTTGGCTTTGTTTTGCTCCCTTTTTGGCTCCCTTTGGTTCCCTTTGTCTCCCTTCTTGGCTCCGTTTTTGCTCCCTTTGTCTCCCTGTTTGGCTCCCTTTTGGGCTCACTTTGACTCCATTTTTGACTCCCTTTGGATCCATTTGACTCCCTTTTTGGCTCACTTTTTGGCACCCTTGTTGGCTCGCTTTTTGACACCATTTTTGGCACCATTTTTGGCTCCCTATGGCTCCCTATTTGGCTCCCTATTTGGCTCCCTTTGGCTCCCTATTTGGCTCCCATTTTGGCCTCCTTTTTTGCTCCCTTATTGGCTCCATTTTTAGCTCGCTTTGGCTTTGTTCTGCTCCCTTTTTGGCTCCCTTTTGGCTCCCTTTGTCTCCCTTTTTGGCTCTATTTTGGGCTCCTTTGTCTTTATTTTTGTCTCCCTTTGGCTCCATTAGGCTCCCTTTTTGGCTCACTTTTTGGCACCCTTGTTGGCTCCCTTTTTGGCACGATTATTTGCTCCATTTTTGGCTCCCTATGGTTCCCTTTGTCGTGCCCTTTGGATCTATTTTTAACTCTTTTTTTGGCGCCCATTGGCTCCCTTTTGCTCCCTTTTTGGCTCCCTTTTGGCTCCCTTTGGCTCCCTTTTTGGCTCTCTTTGGCTCTCTTTTTGGCTTCATTTCGCTCCCTTTGGCTCCCATTGTGGCTCACTTTTGCTGCCTTTTTGGCTCCCTTTCGGTCCCTTTTTGACTCCCTTTGGCTCCCTTTTTGGCTCCATTTTTGGCTCCATTTAGCTCCCTTTTTGGCTCTCTTTGGCTCCCTTTGTCTCCCATTTTGGCTCCCTTTTGTACCCTTTATGGCTCCCTTTTTGGCTCCCTTTTTGAGTCCCTTGTTGGCTCCATTTTTAGCCTGCTTTGGCTCCATTTTGCTCCGTTTTTGGCTCCCTTTTGGCTCCCTTTGTCTCCCTTTTTGGCTCTATTTTGGGCTCCCTTTGTCTCCATTTTTGACTCCCTTTGGATCCATTTGGCTCCCTTTTTGGCTCACTATTTGGCACCATTGTTGGCTCCCTTTTTGGCTCCCTTTTTGGCTCACTTTTTAGCTCCCTTTAGCTCCCTTTTTGGCTCTTTTTGGCTCACATTTGGCTCCCTTTCTGGCTCCCTTTTTTGCTCCCATTTTGGCTCCCTTTCGGTCCCTTTTTGGCTCCCTTTGGTCCCCTTTTTGGCTCTCTTTATCTCTCCTTTTGGCTTCATTTCGCTCCCTTTGTCTCCCACTGTGGCTCATTTTTGCTGCCTTTTTGGCTCCCTTTCGGTTCCCTTTTTGGCTCCGTTTGGCTCCATTATTGGCTATCTTTGGCTCCCTTTTTTGGCTCCATTTTTGGCTTTAGTTAGCTTTCTTTTTGGCTCTCTTTGGCTCCCTTTGTCTCCCATTTTGGCTCCCTTCTGCACCCTTTATGGCTCCCTTTCTGGCTCCCTTTTTGGCTCCCTTTTAGGCAAGATTTTGGCACCATTTTTGGCTCCCAATGGCTCCCTTTTTGGCTACCTATTTGGCTCCCTTTGGCTCCCTTTTTGGCTCGCTTTTTGGCTCTCTTTTTGCAAACTGTCTGGCTCCCGTTTTTGCTCCCTTTGGCTCCCTCTTTGTCTCCCTTTGACTCAATTTTTAACTCCCTTTTGGCTCCATTTTTGGCTCCCATTGGCTCCCTTTTTTGCTTCCTTTTGGGCTCCCTTTGCTGCATTTTTTACTCCCTATGGCTCCATTTGGCTCCCTTTTTGGCTCACATTTTGACACCGTTTTTGGCTCCCTTTTTAGCACCCTTTTTGACACCATTTTTTGCTCCATTTTTGGCTCCCTATGGTTCCCTTTTTGGTGCCCTTTGGATCTATTTTTAAGTCTTCTTTGGCGCCCATTGGCTCTTTTTTGCTCCCTTTTTGGCTCCCTGTTGGCTCCCTTTGTCTCCCTTTTTGGCTCTTTTTTGGGCTCCCTTTGTCTCCCTTTTTGGCTCTATTTGGCACCATTTTTGGCTCCCTTTTTGGCTCCCTTTTTTGGCTCACTTTTTGGCACCATTTTTGGCTCCCTTTTTGGCACCATTTTTGGCACCATTTTTGGCTCCCTTTTTGGCTCCCTTTTTTGCTCACTTTTTAGCTCCCTTTAGCTCCCTTTTTGGCTCTTTTTGGCTCACATTTGGCTCCCTTTCTGGCTCCCTTTTTTGCTCCCAATTTTGCTCCCTTTTGGTCCCTTTTTGGCTCCCTTTGGCTCTCTTTTTGGCTTCATTTCGCTCCCTTTGGCTCCCATTGTGGCTCATTTTTGCTGCCTTTTTGGCTCACTTTCGGTCCCTTTTTGACTCCCTTTGGCTCCATTTTTGGCTCTCTTTGGCTCCCTTTTTTGGCTCCATTTCTGGCTCCATTTAGCTCCCTTTTTGGCTCTCTTTGTCTCCCTTTTTGACACCCATTTTGGCCTCTTTTTTTGCTCCCCTATTTGCTCCATTTTTAGCTCGCTTTGGCTTTGTTCTGCTCCCTTTTTGGCTCCCTTTTGGCTCCCTTTGTCTCCCTTTTTGGCTCTATTTTGGGCTCCTTTGTCTTGTTGGCTCCCATTTTGGCACCATTTTAGGCACGATTTTTGGCTCCATTTTTGGCTCCCTATGGCTCCCTATTTGGCTCCCTATTTGACTCTATTTGGGTCCCCTTTTGACTCCCTTTTTGGCTCCCGTTTTTGCTCCCTTTAGCTCCCTTTTTGGCTCTTTTTGGCTCACATTTGGCTCCCTATTTGACTCTATTTGGCTCCCTTTTTGACTCCCTTTTTGGCTCCTGTTTTTGCTCCCTTTGGCTCCCTTTTTGGGTCCCTTTTTGGCTCCCTTTGGATCCATTTCTGGCTCCCTTTTGCACCCTTTATGGCTCCCTTTTTGGCTCCCTTTTGGCTCCCTTTGGCTCCCTTTTTGGCTCTCTTTGGCTCTCTTTTTGGCTTCATTTCGCTTCCTTTGGCTCCCATTGTGGCTCATTTTTGCTGCCTTTTTGGCTCCCTTTCGGTCCCTTCTTGGCTCCATTTGGCTCCCTTTTTTGGCTCCATTTTTGGCTCCAGTTAGCTCCCTTTTTGGCTCCCTTTTGACTCCCTTTAGCTCCCTTTGTCTCCCATTTTGGCTCCCTTTTGCACCCTTGGTGGCTCCCTTTTAGGCTCCATTTTTGGCTCCCTTTTAGGCTCCCTATTTGCTCGCTTTGGCTCACTTTTTGGCACCATTTTGGCTCCCTTTTTGGCACCATTTTTGGCTATTTTTGCCTCCCTATGGTTCCCTTTTTAGTGCCCTTTGGATCTATTTTTAAGTCTTTTTTTGGCGCCCATTGGCTCCCTTTTGCTCCCTTTTTGGCTGCCTTTTGGCTCCCTTTTTGGCTCACTTTTTAGCTCCCTTTAGCTCCCTTTTTGGCTCTTTTTGGCTCACATTTGGCTCCCTTTCTGGCTCCCTTTTTTGCTCCCATTTTGGCTCCCTTTCGGTCCCTTTTTGTCACCTTTGGCTCCCTTTTTGGCTCTCTTTGGCTCTCTTTTTGGCTTCATTTCGCTCCCTTTGGCTCCCATTGTGGCTCATTTTTGCTGCTTTTTTGGCTCCCTTTCTGTCCCTTTTTGGCTCCATTTGGCTCCCTTTTTGGCTCTCTTTGGCTCCCTTTTTTGGCTCCATTTTTGGCTTTATTTAACTTTCTTTTAGGCTCTCTTTGGCTCCCTTTGTCTCCCATTTTGGCTCCCTTTTGCACCCTTTATGGCTCCCTTTTTGGCTCTCTTATGGCTCCCTTTTTGAGTCCCTTATTGGCTCCCTTTTTAGCCTGCTTTGGCTCCATTTGGCTCCCTTCTTGGCTCCCTTTTTTGGCTCACTTTTTGGAATTTTTGTTGGCTCCCATTTTGGCTCCTTTTTTGGCACCATTTTTGGCTCCCTTTTTGGCTCCCTTTTTGGCTCCCTTTTTTGCTCCCATTTTGGCTCCCTTTCGGTGCCTTTTTGGCTCCCTTTGGCTCCCTTTTTGGCTCTCTTTGGCTCTCTTTTTGGCTTCATTTCGCTCCCTTTGGCTCCCATTGTGGCTCATTTTTGCTGCCTTTTTGGCTCCCTTTCGGTCCCTTTTTGGCTCCCTTAGGCTCCCTTTTTGGCTCTCTTTGGCTCCCATTTTTGGCTCCATTTTTGGCTCCAGTTAGCTCCCTTTTTGGCTCCCTTTGGCTCCCTTTGTCTCCCGTTTTGGCTCCCTTTTGCACCCTTTATGGCTCCCTTTTTGTCTCCCTTTTGGCTCCCTTTGGCTCCCTTTTTGGCTCTCTTTGGCTCTCTTTTTGGCTTCATTTCGCTTCCTTTGGCTCCCATTGTGGCTCATTTTTGCTGCCTTTTTGGCTCCCTTTCGGTCCCTTCTTGGCTCCATTTGGCTCCCTTTTTTGGCTCCATTTTTGGCTCCAGTTAGCTCCCTTTTTGGCTCCCTTTTGACTCCCTTTAGCTCCCTTTGTCTCCCATTTTGGCTCCCTTTTGCACCCTTGGTGGCTCCCTTTTTGGCTCCATTTTTGGCTCCCTTTTAGGCTCCCTATTTGCTCGCTTTGGCTCACTTTTTGGCACCCTTTTTGGCTCCCTTTTTGGCACCATTTTTGGCTATTTTTGCCTCCCTATGGTTCCCTTTTTAGTGCCCTTTGGATCTATTTTTAAGTCTTTTTTTGGCGCCCATTGGCTCCCTTTTGCTCCCTTTTTGGCTGCCTTTTGGCTCCCTTTTTGGCTCACTTTTTAGCTCCCTTTAGCTCCCTTTTTGGCTCTTTTTGGCTCACATTTGGCTCCTTTTCTGTCTCTCTTTTTTGCTCCCATTTTGGCTCCCTTTCGGTCCCTTTTTGGCTCCCTTTGGTCCCCTTTTTGGCTCTCTTTATCTCTCCTTTTGGCTTCATTTCGCTCCCTTTGTCTCCCACTGTGGCTCATTTTTGCTGCCTTTTTGGCTCCCTTTCGGTCCCTTTTTGGCTCCCGTTGGCTCCCTTTTTGGCTCTCTTTGGCTCCCTTTTTTGCTCCATTTTTGGCTCCAGTTAGCTCCCTTTTTGGCTCTCTTTGGCTCCCTTTGTCTCTTGTTTCGGCTCCCTTTTGCACCCTTTATGTCTCCCTTTCTGGCTCTCTATTTGGTTCCCTTTTTGGCTCCCTTATTGGCTCCCTTTTGAGCTCGCTTTGGCTCACTTATTGGCACCCTTGTTGGCTCTCTTTTTGGCACCATCTTTGGCACGATTTTTGGCTCCATTTTTGGCTCCCTAAGGCTCCCTTTTTGACTCCCTTTTTGGCTCACTTTTTAGCTCCATTTAGCTCCCTTTTTGGCTCTTTTTGGCTCACTTTTTGACTCCCTTTTTGGCTCACTTTTTAGCTCCCTTTAGCTCCCTTCTTGGCTCTTTTTGGCTCAATTTTTATCTCCCTTTTGGCTGCGTTTTTGGCTCCCATTGGCTCACTTTTTTGCTTCCTTTTGGGCTCCTTTTGGCTGCATTTTTTACTCCCTTTGGCTCCATTTGGCTCCCTTTTTGGCTCACATTTTGGCACCCTTTTTGGCTCCCTTTTTGGCTCCCTTTTTGGCACCATTTTTGGCTCTATTTTTGGCTCCCTATGGTTCCCTTTTTGGTGCCCTTTGGATCTATTTTTAAGTCTTTTTTTGGCGCCCATTGGCTCCCTTTTGCTCCCTTTTTGGCTCCCTTTTGGCTCCCTTTGGCTCCCTTTTTGGCTCTCTTTGGCTCTCTTTTTGGCTTCATTTCGCTTCCTTTGGCTCCCATTGTGGCTCATTTTTGCTGCCTTTTTGGCTCCCTTTCGGTCCCTTCTTGGCTCCATTTGGCTCCCTTTTTTGGCTCCATTTTTGGCTCCAGTTAGCTCCCTTTTTGGCTCCCTTTTGACTCCCTTTAGCTCCCTTTGTCTCCCATTTTGGCTCCCTTTTGCACCCTTGGTGGCTCACTTTTTGGCACCCTTTTTGGCTCCCTTTTTGGCACCATTTTTGGCTATTTTTGGCTCCCTATGGTTCCCTTTTTAGTGCCCTTTGGATCTATTTTTAACTCTTTTTTTGGCGCCCATTGGCTCCCTTTTGCTCCCTTTTTGGCTGCCTTTTGGCTCCCTTTGTCTCCCTTTTTGGCTCTATATTGGACTCCCTTTGACTCCATTTTTGACTCGCTTTGGATCCATTTGGCTCCCTTTTTGGCTCACTTTTTTGCTCCCATTTTGGCTCCCTTTCGGTCCCTTTTTGGCTCCCTTTGGTCCCCTTTTTGGCTCTCTTTATCTCTCCTTTTGGCTTCATTTCGCTCCCTTTGTCTCCCACTGTGGCTCATTTTTGCTGCCTTTTTGGCTCCCTTTCGGTCCCTTTTTGACTCTCTTTGGCTCCCTTTTTTGGCTCCATTTTTGGCTCCAGTTAGCTCCCTTTTTGGCTCTCTTTGGCTCCCTTTGTCTCCCATTTTGGCTCCCTTTTGCACCCTTGTTGGCTCCCTTTTTAGCTCACTTTTTGGCTCCCTTTTTGGCTCCCTTATTTGCTCTCTTTTGCTCCCTTTTTGGCACCCTTTTTGGCTCCCTTTTTGGCACCATTTTTGGCACCATTTTTGGCTCCTTTTTTGGCTCCCTATTTGGCTGCCTATTTGACTCTCTTTGGCTGCCTTTTTGACTCCCTTTTTGGCTCACTTTTTAGCTCCCTTTAGCTCCCTTTTTGGCTCTTTTTGGCTCACATTTGGCTCCCTTTCTGGCTCCCTTTTTGCACCCTTTCTGGCTCCCGTTTTTGCTCCCTTTGGCTCCCTCTTTGGCTTCGTTTGGCTCAATTTTTAACTCCCTTTTGGCTCCGTTTTTGGCTCTCATTGGCTCCCTTTTTTGAATCCTTTTGGGCTCCCTTTGGCTGCATTTTTTACTCCCTTTGGCTCCATTTGGCTCCCTTTTTGACTCACATTTTGGCACCCTTTTTGGCTCCCTTTTTGGCTCACTTTTTAGCTCCCTTTAGCTCCCTTTTTGGCTCTTTTTGGCTCACATTTGGGTCCCTTTCTGGCTCCCTTTTTTGCTCCCATTTTTGCTCCCTTTCGGTCCCTTTTTGGCTCCCTTTGGCTCCCTTTTTGGCTCTCTTTGGCTCTCTTTGGCTTCATTTCGCTCCCTTTGGCTCCCATTGGGGCTCATTTTTGCTGCCTTTTTGGCTCCCTTTGGCTCCCTTTTTGGCTCTCTTTGGCTCCCTTTTTTGGCTCCATTTTTGGCTCACTTTTGGCTCCCTTTTGGCTCTTTTTGGCTACCTTTGTCTCCCATTTTGGCTCCCTTTTGCACCCTTGATGGCTCCCTTTTTGGCTCTCTTTTTGGCTTCCTTTTTGGCTCCCTTTTCAGATGGCTTTGGCTCACTCTTTTGCACCCTTGTATGCTCCCTTTTTGGCACCATTTTTGGCACGATTTTTTGCTCCCTTTTTGGCTCACTTTTTAGCTCCCTTTAGCTCCCTATTTGGCTCTTTTTGGCGCCCTTTTTGACTCCCTTTTTGGCTCACTTTTTAGCTCCCTTTAGCTCCCTTTTTGGCTCACATTTGGGTCCCTTTCTGGCTCCCTTTTTGCACCCTTTCTGGCTCCCGTTTTTGCTCCCTTTTTCTCCCTCTTTGGCTTCGTTTGGCTCAATTTTTAACTCCCTTTTGGCTCCGTTTTTGGCTCTCATTGGCTCAATGTTTTGATTCCTTTTGGGCTCCCTTTGGCTGTATTTTTTACTCCCTATGGCTCCATTTGACTCCCTTTTTGGCTCACATTTTGGCACCCTTTTTGGCTCCCTTTTTGGTTCCCTTTTTGGCACCATTTTTTGCTCCATTTTTGGCTCTCTATGGTTCCCTTTTTGGTGCCCTTTGGATCTATTTTTAAGTCTTTTTTTGGCGCCCATTGGCTCCCTTTTGCTCCCTTTTTGGCTGCCTTGGGCTCCCTTTGTCTCCCTTTTTGGGTCTATTTTGGGCTCCCTTTGTCTCCATTTTTGACTCCCTTTGGATCCATTTGGCTCCCTTTTTGGCTCACTTTTTGTCACCCTTGTTGGCTCCCTTTTTGGCACCATTTTTGGCACCATTTTTGGCTCCCTTTTTGGATCCCTCTTCGGCTCCCTTTTTAGCTCCCTTTAGCTCCCTTTTTGGCTCTTTTTGGCTCAAATTTGGCTCCCTTTCTGGCTCCCTTTTTTGCTCCCATTTCGGCTTCCTTTCGGTCCCTTTTTGGCTCCCTTTCGGTCCCTTTTTGGCTCCCTTTGGCTCTCTGTTTGGCTTCATTTCGCTCCCTTTGGCTCCCATTTTGGCTCATTTTTGCTGCATTTTTGGCTCACTTTCGGTCCCTTTTTGACTCCCTTTGGCTCCCTTTTTGGCTCCCTTTGTCTCCCATTTTGGCCTCCTTTTTTGCTCCCTTATTGGCTCCATTTTTAGCCCGCTTTGGCTTTGTTTTGCTCCCTTTTTGGCTCCCTTTTGGCTCTCTTTGTCTCCCTTTTTGGCTCACTTTTTGGCACCCTTGTTGGATCCCATTTTGGCACCATTTTTGGCACCATTTTTGGCTCCCTTTTTGGCTCCCTTTTTGGCTCCCTTTTGGCTACTGTATTGACTCCCTGTTTGGCTCCTTTTGGCTCTATTTTTAAGTCCCTTTTTGGCGCCCATTGGCTCTTTATTTTTCTTCCTTTGGCTCCCTTTTTGGCTCCCTTTTTGGCTCACGTTTTAGCTCCCTTTTTGGCTCCCTTTTTGGCTCTTTTTGGCTCACATTTGGCTCCCTTTCTGGCTCCCATTGTGGCTCATTTTTGCTGCCTTTTTGTCTCCCTTTCGGTCCCTTTTTGGCTCCCTTTGGCTCCCTTTTTGGCTCTCTTTGGCTCCCTTTTTTGCCTCCATTTTTGGCTCCATTTCGCTCCCTTTTTGGCTCTCTTTGGCTCCCTTTGTCTCCCTTTTTGGCTCACTTTTTGGCACCCTGGTTGGCTCCCTTTGTCTCCCATTTTGGCTCCCTTTTTGGCTCCCTTTTTGGCTCCCTTATTGGCTCCCTATTTGGCTCCCTTTGGCTCCCTTTTTGTCTCCCTTATTGGCTCGGTTTTTAGCTCCCTTTAGCTCCCTTTTTGGCTCTTTTTGGCTCACATTTGGCTCCCTTTCTGGCTCCATTTTGGGTCCCTTTTTGGCTCCCTTTGGTTCCCTTTCTGGCTCCCTTTTTGCACCCTTTCTGGCTCCCGTTTTTGCACCCTTTGGCTCCCTCTTTGGCTTTGTTTGGCTCAATTTTTAACTCCCTTTTTGGCACCATTTTTGGCTCCCTTTTTGGCTCCCTTTTTTGCTTCCTTTTGGGCCCCCTTTGGCTTCGTTTATTACTCCCTTTGGCTCCATTTGGCTCCGTTTTAGGCTCACATTTTGGCATCTTTTTTGGCTCCCTTTTTGGCTCCCTTTTTGGCACCATTTTTGGCTCCATTTTTGGCTCCCTATTTGCCTCCCTATTTGGCTCCCTTTGGCTCCATTTGGCTCCCTTTTTGGCTCAGTTTTTTGCAACCTTGTTGGCACCATTTTTGTCACCATTTTTGGCTCCCTTTCTGGTTCCCTTTTTGGCTCCCTTTTTGGCACCATTTTTGGCTCCCTTTTTGGCTCCCTTTGGCTCTTTTTTTGGCTCTCTTTGGCTCTCTTTTTGACTTCATTTCTCTCTCTTTGGCTCCCATTGTGGCTCATTTTTTCTGCCTTTTTGGCTCCCTTTCGGTCCCTTTTTGGCTCCATTTCGCTCCGTTTTTGGCTCTCTTTGGCTCCCTTTGTCTCCCTTTTTGGCTCACTTTTTGGCACCCTTGTTGGCTACCTTTATGGCATCATTTTTGGCACCATTTTTGGCTCCATTTTTGGCTCCCTATGGCTCCCTATTTGGCTCCCTTTTTGGCTCTCTTTGGCTCTCTTTTTGGCTTCATTTCGCTCCCTTTGGCTCCCATTGTGGCTTATTTTTGCTGCCTTTTTGGCTCCCTTTTGGTCCCACTTTGGCTGCCTTTGGCTCCCTTTTTTGGCTCCATTTTTGGCTCCATTTAGCTCCCTTTTTGGCTCTCTTTTGCTCGTTTTGTCTCCCATTTTGGCTCCCTTTTGCACCCTTTATGGCTACCTTTTTGGCTCCCTTTTTGGCTCCCTTTTTGGCTCTCTTATTGGCTCCCTTTTTAGCTCGCTTTGGCTCCCTTTTGCTCCCTTTGTGGCTCCCTTTTGGCTCGCTTTGTTTCCCTTTTTGGCTCCCTTTTGGGCTCCCTTTGTCTCCATTTTTGACTCCCTTTGGCTCCGTTTGGCTCCCTTTTTGGCTCCCTTTTTGGCTCACTTTTTAGCTTCCCTTAGCTCCCTTTTTGGCTCATTATGGCACACATTTGGCTCCCTTTCTGGCTCCCTTTTTGGCTCACTTTTTGGCTCACTTTTGGGCTCACTTTTTAGCTCCCTTTAGCTCCCTTTTTGTCTCTTTTTGGCTCACATTTGGCTCCCTTTCTGGCTCCCTTTTTTGCTCCCATTTTGGCTCCCTTTTTTGCTCCCATTTTGGCTCCCTTTCGGTGCCTTTTTGGCTCCCTTTGGCTCCCTTTTTGGCTCTCTTTGGCTCTCTTTTTGGCTTCATTTCGCTCCCTTTGGCTCCCATTGTGGCTCATTTTTGCTGTCTTTTTGGCTCCCATTTGGTCCCTTTTTGGCTCTCTTTGGCTCCCTTTTTGGCTCCCTTTGTCTCCCATTTTGGCTCCCTTTTGCACCCTTTCTGGCTCCATTTTTGGCTCCCTTTTTGGCTCCCTTTTTGGCTCACATTTGGCTCCCTTTCTGGCTCCCTTTTGGGCTCACTTTGTCTCCATTTTTTACTCCTTTTGTCTCCATTTGTCTCCCTTTTTGGCTCCCTATTTGGCTCCCTTTAGCTCCCTTTTTTGGCTCCATTTTTGGCTCCATTTAGCTTCCTTTTTGGCTCTCTTTGGCTCCCTTTTGCTCCCTTTTTGGCTCCCATTATGGCTCCCTTTGTCTCCCTTTTTGGCTCCATTTGGCTCCCTTTTTGGTTCCCTTATTGGCTCCCTTTTTAGCTCGCTTTGGCTCCCTTTTGCTCCCTTTTTGGCTCCCTTTTGGCTCCCTTTGTCTCCCTTTTTGGCTCCCTTTTGGGCTCACTTTGTCTTTATTTTTTACTCCCTTTGGCTCCTTTTGGCTCCCTTTTTGGCACACTTTTTGGCACCCTTGTTGGCTCCCTTTTTTGGCACCATTTTTGTCACCATTTTTGGCTCCCTATGGCTCCCTGTTTGGGTCCCTTTTGCTCCATTTTTGGCTCCCTTTTTGGCTCCCTTTTTGGCTCACTTTTTAGCTCCCTTTAGCTCCCTTTTTGGCTCTTTTTGGCTCCCATTATGGCTCCCTTTCGGTCCTTTTTTGGCTCCCTTTTTGCACCCTTTCTGGCTCTCGTTTTTGCTCCCTTTGTTTCCCTCTTTGGCTCCATTTGGCTCAATTTTTGACTCCCTTTTGGCTCCATTTTTGGCTCCCATTGGCTCCCTTTTTTGCTTCCTTTTGGGCTCACTTTGTCTTTATTTTTTACTCCCTTTGGCTCCATTTGGCTACCTTTTTGGCTCCCTTTTTGGCACCTTTTTTGGCTCCCTATGGTTCCCTTGTTAGCTCGCTTTGGCTCCCTTTTGCTCCCTTTTTGGCTCTATTTTGGGCTCCCTTTGTCTCCATTTTTGACTCCCTTTGGATCCATTTGGCTCCCTTTTTGGCTCACTTTTTGGCACCCTTGTTGGCTCCCATTTTTGGCACCATTTTTGGCAACATTTTTGGCTCCCTTTTTGGCTCACTTTTTAGCTCCCTTTAGGTCCCTTTTTGGCTCATTTTGGCTCACATTTGGCTCCCTTTCTGGCTCCCTTTTTTGCTCCCATTTTGGCTCCCTTTAACTCCCTTTTTGGCTCTCTTTGGCTCCCTTTTTTGGCTCCATTTTTGGCTCCATTTAGCTCCTTTTTTGGCTCTCTTTGGCTCCCTTTGTCTCCCATTTTGGCTCCCTTTTGCACCTTTTCTGGCTCCCTTTTTGGCTCCCTTTTTGGCTCCCTTTTTAGCTCGCTTTGGCTCCCTTTTGCTCGCTTTTTGGCTCCCTTTTGGCTCCCTTTGTCTCACTTTTTGGCTCCCTTTATGGCTCCCTTATTGGCTCCCTTTTTAGCTCGATTTGGCTACCTTTTGCTCTTTTTTTGGCTCCCTTTTGGCTCCCTTTGTCGCCCTTTTTGGCTCCATTTTGGGCCCACTTTGTCTCCATTTTTTACTCCCTTTGACTCACCTTTTGGCACCCTTTTTGTCTCACTTTTTGGCACCCTTGTTGGCTCCCTTTTTGGCACAATTTTTGGCACCCTTTTTGGCTCCGTTTTTGGCTCCCTATGTCTCCTTATTTGGCTCCCTTTTTGGCTCCCTTTGGCTCCGTTTCTGGCGCCCTTTTTGGCTCACTTTTTAGCTCCCTTTAGCTCCCTTTTGCTCTTTTTGGCTCACATTTGGCTCCCTTTCTGGCTCCCTTTTTGGGTCCCTTTTTGGCTCCCTTTGGATCCCTTTCTGGCTCCCATTTTGCACCCTTTCTGGCTCCCGTTTTTGCTCCCTTTGGTTCCCTCTTTGGCTCCGTTTGGCTCAATTTTTAACTCCCTTTTGGCTCCATTTTTGGCTCCCATTGGCTCCCTTTTTTGCTTCCTTTTGGGCTCCCTTTGGCTGCATTTTTAACTCCGTTTGGCTCCATTTGGCTCCCTTTTTGGCTCACATTTTGGCACGCTTGTTGGCTCCCTTTTTGGCTTTCTTTTTGGCACCACTTTTGGCTCCATTTTTGGCTCTCTATGGTTCCCTTTTTGGTGCCCTTTGGATCTATTTTTAAGTTTTTTTTGGCGCCCATTGGCTCCCTTTTGCTCCCTTTTTGGATCCCTTTTGGCTCCCTTTGTCTCCCTTTTTGGCTCTATTTTGGCTCCCTTTGTCTCCATTTTTGACTCCCCTTGGATTCATTTGGCTCCCTTTTTGGCTCACTTTTTGGCACCCTTGTTGGCTCCCTTTTTGGCACCATTTTTGGCACCATTTTTGGCTCCCTTTTTGGCTCACTTTTTAGCTCCCTTTAGCTCCCTTTTTGGCACCAATTTTGGCTCCCTTTTTGGCTCACTTTTTAGCTCCCTTTAGCTCCCTTTTTGGCTCTTTTTGGCTCACATTTGGCTCCCTTTCTGGCTCACTTTTTTGCTCCCATTTTGGTTCCCTTTCGGTCCCTTTTTGGCTCCCTTTGTCTCCCTTTTTGGCTCCCTTTTGGGCTCACTTTGTCTCCATTTTTTACTCCCTTTGGCTCCATTTGGATTCCTTTTTGGTTCTCTTTTTGGCACTCTTGTTGGCTCCCTTTTTGGCACCATTTTTGGCTCCATTTTTGGCTCCCTATTTTGATCCCTATTTGGCTTCCTTTGGCTCCCTTTTTGGCTCCCTTTTTAGCTCACTTTTTAGCTCCCTTTAGCTCCCTTCTTGGCTCTTTTTGGCTCACATTTGGCTTCCTTTCTGGCTCCCTTTGGATCCCTTTCTGGCTCCCTTTTTGCACCCTTTCTGGCTCCCGTTTTGTCTCCCTTTGTTTCCCTCTTTGGCTCCATTTGGCTCAATTTTTGACTCCCTTTGGCTCCATTTTTGGCTGCATTGGCTCCATTTTTGGCTTCGTTTTGGGCTCACTTTGGCTGCATTTTTTACTCATTTGCTCCATTTGGCTCCCTTTTTGGCTCCCTTTTTGGCACCCTTTTTGGCTCCCTTTTTGGCTCCATTTTTGGCACCATTTTGGCTCCATTTTTGGCTCCCTATGGTAACCCATTTTGGTGCCCTTTTTGGCTCTCTTTGGCTCCCATTGTGGCTCATTTTTGCTGCCTTTTGTATCCCTTTTTGGCTTCCTTTTTGGCTCTCTTTTTGGTTCTCTTTTTAGCTCCCTTTAGCTCCCTTTTTGGCTCTTTTTGGCTCTCATTAGGCTCCCTTTCTGGCTCCCATTTTTGCTCCCATTTTGGCTCCCTTTCGGTCCCTTTTTGGCTCCCTTTGGCTCCCTTTTTGGCTCTCTTTGGCTCCCTTTTTTGGCTCCCTTTTCTGCCTCCATTTAGCTCCCTTTTTGGCTCCCTTTTTGGCTCCATTTAGCTCCCTTTTTGTCTCTCTTTGGCTCCCTTTGTCTCCCATTTTGGCTCCCTTTTTGGCTCCCATTTTGGCTCCCTTATTGGCTCCCTTTTTAGCTCGCTTTGGCTCCCTTTTTCTCCCATTTTGGCTACCTTTTGGCTCCCTTTGTCTCCCTTTTTGGCTCCCTTTTTGGCTCAGTTTTTACCTCCCTTTAGCTCCCTTTTTGGCTCTTTTTGGCTCACATTTGGCTCCCTTTTTGGCTCCCTTTTTTGCTCCCATATTGGCTCCTTTTTGGCTCCCTTTGGCTCCCTTTTTGGGTCTCTTTGGCTCCCTTTTTTGGCTCCATTTTTGGCTCATTTAGCTCTCTTTTTTGACTCTCTTTGGCTCTTTTTGTCTCCCAGTTTGGCTCCCTTTTGCACCCTTTCTGGCTCCCATTGTGGCTCATTTTTGCTGCCTTTTTGGCTCCCTTTCGGTCCCTTTTTGGCTCCCTTTGGCTACCTTTTTGGCTCTCTTTGGCTCCCTTTTTTGCCTCCATTCTTGGCTCATTTAGCTCCCTTTTCGGCTCTCTTTGGCTCCCTTTGTCTCCCATTTTGGCTCCCTTTTGCACCCTTTATGGCTACCTTTTTGGCTCCCTTTTTGTCTCCCTTTTTGGCTCCCTTTTGGGCTCACTTTGTCTCCATTTTTGACTCCCGTTGGCTCCATTTGACTCCCTTTTTGGTTCACTTTTTGGCACCCTTGTTGGCTCCCTTTTTGGCACCATTTCTGGCACCATTTTTGGCTCCCTTTTTGGCTCACGTTTTAGCTCCCTTTAGCTCCCTTTTTGGCTCTTTTTGGCTCACATTTGGCTCCCTTTCTGGCTCCCTTTTTGGGTCCCTTTATGGCTCCCTTTGGATCCCTTTTTGGCTATCTTTTTGCACCCTTTCTGGCTCCCGTTTTTGCTCCCTTTGGTTCTTTCTTTGGCTCCGTTTGGCTCAATTTTTAACTCCCTTTTGGCTCCATTTTTGGCTTCCTTTTGGGCTCCCTTTGGCAGCATTTTTTACTCCCTTTGGCTCCATTTGGCTCCCTTTTTGGCTCACTTTTTGGCACGCTTGTTGGCTCCCTTTCTGGCTCCCTTTTTGGCACCATTTTTGCTCCATTTTTGGCACCCTATGGTTTTCTTTTTGGTGCCCTTGGGATCTATTTATAAGCCTTTTTTTGGCGCCCATTGGCTCCCTTTTGCTCCCTTTTTGGCCCCCTTTTGGCTCCCTTTGTCTCCCTTTTGGGCTCCCTTTTGGGCTCACTTTGTCTCCATTTTTGACTCCCTTTGGATCCATTTGGCTCCTTTTTTGGCTCACTTTTTGGCACCCTTGTTGTCTTCCTTGTTGTCTCCCTTTTTGGCACCATTTTTGGCACCATTTTTGGCTCCCTTTTTGGCTCCCTTTTGCTCCCTTTTTGGCTCCCTTTTGCTCCCTTTTTAGACTCCATTTTTTGCTCCATTTAGCTCCCTTTTCGGCTCTCTTTGGCTCCCTTTGTCTTCCATTTTGGCTCCCTTTTGCACCCTTTCTGGCTCCCTTTCTGTCTCCCTTTCTGGCTCCCTTTCTGGCTCCCTTTTGGCTCCCTTTGTCTCCCTTTTTGGCTCTATTTTGGGCTCCCTTTGTCTCCATTTTTGACTCCCTTTGGATCCATTTGGCTCCCTTTTTCGCACCATTTTTGGCACCCTTGTTGGTTCCCTTTTTGGCACCATTTCTGGCACCATTTTTGGCTCCATTTTTGGCTCCCTATGGCTCCCTTTTTGGTTCCCTTTTTGGCTCCCTTTGGCTCCATTTCTGGCACCCTTTTTGGCTCACTTTTTAGCTCCCTTTAGCTCCCTTTTGCTCTTTTTGGCTCACATTTGGCTCCCTTTCTGGCTCCCTTTTTGGGTCCCTTTTTGGCTCCCTTATTGGCTCCCTTTTTAGCTCGCTTTGGCTCCCTTTTTCTCCCTTTTTGGCTCCCTTTTGGCTCCCTTTGTCTCCCTTTTGGGCTCCCTTTTGGGCTCACTTTGTCTCCATTTTTGACTCCCTTTGGCACCATTTGGCTCCCTTTTTGGCTCCCTTTTTGGCACCCTTGTTGGCTCCCTTTTTGGCACCATTTTTGGCTCCATTTTTGGCTCCCTATTTGGCTCCCTATTTGGCTCCCTTTTTGGCTCACTTTGGCTCCCTTTTTGGCTCACTTTTTAGCTCCCTTTAGCTCCCTTTTTGGCTCTTTTTGGCTCACATTTGGCTCCCTTTCTGGCTCCCTTTCTGGCTCCCTTTTTGGGTCCCTTTGGATCCCTTTCTTGGTAACTTTTTGCACCCTTTCTGGCTCCCGTTTTTGCTCCCTTTGGCTCCCTCTTTGGCTCCGTTTGGCTCAATTTTTAACTCCCTTTTGGCTCCATTTTTTGCTCCCATTGGCTCCCTTTTTGGCTTCCTTTTGGGCTCCCTTTGGCTGCATTTTTTACTCCCTTTGGCTCCATTTGGCTCTCTTTTTGGCTCACTTTTTGGCACCCTTGTTGGCTCCCTTTTTGGCTCCCTTTTTGGCACCATTTTTGGCACCCTATGGTTCCCTTTTTGGTGCCCTTGGGATCTATTTTTAAGTCTTTTTTTGGCGCCCATTGGCTCCCTTTTTTGCTCCCTTTTTGGCTCCCTTTTGGCTCCCTTTGTTTCCCTTTTTGGCTCTATTTTGGGGTCTCTTTGTCTCCATTTCTGACTCCCTTTGGATCCATTTGGCTCCTTTTTTGGGTCACTTTTTGGCACCCTTTTTGGCACCATTTTTGGCACCATTTTTGGCTCCTTTTTGGCTCCCTTTTTGGCTCCCTTTTTGGCTTTCTTTGGCTCCCTTTGTCTCCCATTTTGGCTCCCTTTTTCTCCCTTTTTGGCTCCCTTTTTGGCTTCCTTTTTGGCTGCCTTTTTGGCTCCCTTTTTGGCTCCCTTATTGGCTCCCTTTTTAGCTCGCTTTGTCTCCCTTTTGCTCCCTTTTTGGCTCCCTTTTGGCTCCCTTTGTCTCCTTTTTTGGCTCCCTTTTGGGCTCACTTTGTCTTTATTTTTGACTCTCTTTGGCACCATTTTTGGCACCTTTTTTGGCTCCCTTTTTGGAGCACTTTTTCGCTCCCTTTAGCTCCCTTTTTGGCTCTTTTTGGCTCACATTTGGCTCCCTTTCTGGCTCCCTTTTTTGATCCCATTTTGGCTCTCTTTCAGTCCTTTTTTGGCTCCCTTTGGCTCTCTTTGGCTCTCTTTTTGGCTTCATTTCGCTCCCTTTGGCTCCCATTGTGGCACATTTTTCTGCCTTTTTGGCTCCCTTTCGGTCCCTTTTTGGCTCTCTTTGGCTCCCTTTTTTGGCTCCATTTTTGGCTCCATTTAGCTCCCTTTTTGGCTCTCTTTGGCTCCCTTTGTCTCCCATTTTGGCTCCCTTTTGCACTCTTTCTGGCTCCCTTTTTGGCTCCCTTTTTGGCTCCCTTATTTGCTCCCTTTTTAGCTCGCTTTGGCTCCCTTTTGCTCCCTCTTTGGCTCCCTTTTTTGCTTCCTTCGTCTCCCTTTTGGGCTTCCTTTTGGGCTCCCTTTGTCTCCATTTTTGACTCCCTTTGGCTCCATTTGGCTCCCTTTTTGGTTCACTTTTTGGCACCCTTGTTGGCTCCCTTTTTGGCACCCTTTTTGGCACCATTTTTGGCTCCATTTTTGGCTCCCTATTTGGCTCCCTTTTTGGCTCACATTTGGCTCCCTTTCTGGCTCCCTTTTTGGGTCCCTTTTTGGCTCCCTTTGGATCCCTTTCTGGCTCCCTTTTTGCACCCTTTCTGGCTCCGGTTTTTGCTCCCTTTGGTTCCCTCTTTGGCTCCGTTTGGCTCAATTTTTAATTCCCTTTTGGCTCCATTTTTGGCTCCCATTGGCTCCGTTTTTTGCTCCCTTTTTGGCTTTCTTTGGCTCCCTTTGTCTCCCATTTTGGCTCCCTTTTGCACCCTTTATGGCTCCCTTTATGGCTCCCTTTTTGGCTGCCTTTTTGGCTCCCTTATTGGCTCCCTTATTGGCTCCCTTTTTAGCTCGCTTTGGCTCCCTTTTGCTCCCTTTTTGGCTCCCTTTTGGCTCCCTTTGTCTCCCTTTTGGGCTCCCTTTTGGGCTCACTTTGTCTCCATTTTTGACTCCCTTTGGCTCCATTTGGCTCCCTTTTTGGCTCACTTTTTGGCACCCTTGTTGGCTGCCTTTTTGGCACCATTTTTGTCACCATTTTTGGCTCCATTTTTCGCTCCCTATGGCTAACTATTTGTCTCCCTATTTGGCTCCCTTTGGCTCCCTTTTTGGCTCACTTTTTGGCTCACTTTTTAGCTCCCTTTAGCTCCCTTTTTAGCTCTTTTTGGCTCACATTTGGCTCCCTTTCTGGCTCCCTTTTTTGATCCCATTTTGGCTCTCTTTTAGTCCCTTTTTGGCTCCCTTTGGCTCTCTTTGGCTCTCTTTTTGGCTTCATTTCGCTCCCTTTGGCTCCCATTGTGGCTCAGTTTTGCTTCCTTTTTTGCTCCCTTTCGGTTCCTTTTTGGCTCCCTTTGGCTCCCTTTTTTGGCTCCCTTTTTGGCTCTCTTTGGCTTCCTTTTTTGGCTCCATTTTTGGCTCCATTTAGCTCCCTTTTTGGCTTTCTTTGGCTCCCTTTGTCTTTCATTTTGGCTCCCTTTTGCACCCTTTATGGCTCCCTTTTTGGCTCCCTTTTTGGCTGCCTTTTTGGCTCCCTTATTGGCTCCCTTATTGGCTCCCTTTTTAGCTCGCTTTGGCTCCCATTTGCTCCCTTTTTGGCTCCCTTTTGGCTCCCTTTGTCTCCCTTTTGGGCTCCCTTTTGGGCTCACTTTGTCTCCATTTTTGACTCCCTTTGGCACCATTTGGCTCCCTTTTTGTCTCCCTTTTTGGCACCCTTGTTGTCTCCCTTTTTGGCACCATTTTTGGCACCATTTTTGGCTCCATTTTTGGCTCCCTATGGCTCCCTATGGCTCCCTATTTGGCTCCCTTTTTGGCTCCATTTTTGGCTCCCTTTTTGGCTCACTTTTTAGCTCCCTTTCGCTCCCTTTTTGGCTCTTTTTGGCTCACATTTGGCTCCATTTCTGGCTCCCTTTCTGGCTCTTTTTTTGGGTCCCTTTGGATCCCTTTCTTGGTAACTTTTTGCACCCTTTCTGGCTCCCGTTTTTGCTCCATTTGATTCCCTCTTTGGCTCTGTTTGGCTCAATTTTTAACTCCCTTTTGGCTCCATTTTTTGCTCCCATTGGCTCCCTTTTTGGCTTCCTTTTGGGCTCCCTTTGGCTGCATTTTTTTACTCCCTTTGGCTCCATTTGGCTCTCTTTTTGGCTCACTTTTTGGCACCCTTTTTTGCTCCCTTTTTGGCTCCCTTTTTGGCACCATTTTTGCTCCATTTTTGGCTCCCTATGGTTTTCTTTTTGGTGCCCTTTGGATCTATTTTTAAGCCTTTTTTTGGTGCCCATTGGCTCCCTTTTGCTCCCTTTTTGGATCCCTTTTGGCTCCCTTTGTCTCCCTTTTGGGCTCCCTTTTGGGCTCACTTTTTCTCCATTTTTGACTCCCTTTGGATCCATTTGGCTCCTTTTTTGGCTCACTTTTTGGCACCCTTGTTGTCTTCCTTGTTGTCTCCCTTTTTGGCACCATTTTTGGCACCATTTTTGGCTCCCTTTTTGGCTCCCTTTTGCTCCCATATTGGCTCCATTTTTGGCTCCCTTTGGCTCCCTTTTTGCCTCACTTTTTGGCTCCCTTTTTGGGTCCCTTTTTGGCTCCCCTTGGTATCCTTTTTCTCCCTTTCATGGTTTTGTAATGTTTGCTATTGGTATTCCACATCATAACGTCATGTGGAGCACAGAGAAGAAGTACTACACATCCCAGGGGACCTCGCGGTCAGAGAGGAAAATACGTCACGGAAGCGTCGCTGGCACTCTCTCTCTCTCTCACTGCCTGGCAGCGGCTGTGGGTGTGCTTCCAAGCCGCGGCGCCTTCAATTTCAAAGTAGGCTTCTCGGTCTTCGGAAACCTCTCTTTCTCTCTCTCTTATTTCACTTGATTAATTAGCCTCAATTTCAATTAGATTGTATTATAGTGAAATAAGTTTTACTCCTTAGATCGTTGCTGCTGCTCTGTTTGTTTCTTTGAGCCCAGCTCCCATCTCCCTACCCCTTTCCCTTTTTCCCTTCCCCTTTGTCAGGGGCCGGGGGCCCACGGGCCTACTGCCCCCCCCTGTCACGGACACAGATTGATCTAGATAACCCCGTGACAGATTTTTGGTGGAGAATGCGGGCACAATTTTAAAGCTTTTAACATTAGTTAAAAGTTAGCAGGGAAGAAGCAAAAAACACCAGGATTTCTTTAAGCCAGAGACTGCAGTAGCATTGCTACCTGACCTTCATAGATTAGATTGCAGTCTGGGCAGTCTGCCAAACTCTGGACACTGTACAGAGTGTCTTCTGTTTTGGTTCTCTGGTTGTTTTTGTTTTTTTTTTCCTTTCTTAGCAGCTACCAGCTATGAATCCACTCTTCATTATAGCTGCTCTGTTTAAGGGATTGAAAACAGTTATGATCCTCTCAACGTATTGGCCGATTATTAATGTCATGCTTTCTTGTTGTGGAATTGTGTTCGTATATAACCAAATAAGGGCACTGATGGAGACACCTGCCTGGTACTTATATTCAATGTGGTATAATTTGGATTTTGACACTTACATCCCAGATGGAATAGCTAATTTTACAAACAACTACACCCCAGACGGAATAGCCAATTTTACAAACAACACGATGTTCAATCCGGTTTCTGGGCTGTCTTTTCGGTTTGCCACACGCTTTTCAAAAGCCGAGTTAGTACTCATACTTGTGCTCATATCCATGTGCATGTTATCAATCTCCCTGAATGTACTCCTATACATTCGTTCTATGCAGAAGTCTCCTCCAAAACCAGAGAATGCTGACTGGCAGGGAATATGGAGAGGTTTAGGAAAAATCTTAGAAGCGTGGGGGCCGGCAATGTCATGGGATTTCACTCTTGAACACCTGTGGGATCCCGAGAAACTAAGCCAGTATTTGAGTCAGGGATGGTGCAGCTTAGATAGTTCTAAGGAGGTACGACTTATTTGGGGCTTGGCTTGTGCTTACCGTGCTCTATATAATACTATTCTGGAAAGAGAGAGTTTCAGAGCTGAGGTTCAAGCCAAAGGGGGAAATCCTCAAGTCAAATCTGATCAGTCACAGGAGGCACCAGTAAAAATGTCAGTTGCCCCTGTGGAAGGCAAGAAATGGAAATGGGTGTCCTCACGTCTAGAACGGAAAAAAGAAGAAGCGGAGGAGGAGGCAGCAGAAGGTCCAAGCGAGGTGCCTCTCTCAGTACCGAAAATGGCAAAAGGAAAAACTAAGAGGCGTGAGGAGGAGAGTGATGAGGTGGAAGTCTCGATTACTGTTCGTCGACCTCTGAAGATGTCTGAAATCCAAGGCTCAAGAAAGGAGTTTACACGGCGCCAGAATGAATCTCTTGTTACCTGGTTGCTTCGCTGTTGGGACAGCGGGGCCAGCAGCTTGTCTCTAGATGAGAATGAAGCTCGCCAATTAGGAGGCATTGTCAGAGACCCAACTATTGATAGAGGGATCAGTAGATGCTTGGATGGGGCTGCCACCCTCTGGGAGCGAATGTTAGTAGCTGTGAGGGAAAAGCTTCCCTTCAAGGACGGTCTAAAGCCTGTGATGAAAAAGTGGGATACAATTGAAAAAGGTATCCAGTATTTGAGGGAAATAGCTGTGGTGGAAATGTTGTATAACCCTAATTTTGATCCTGTCGATCCTCGCCAAGACCATGATCCTGAGAGAGTGAGGACAACACCTGATATATGGCAGAAACTCACCAAGACAGCACCAGAGAGGTACGCCGTTACACTAGCAGCAACATTTCAAAGGTACGAGGAACAACAGAGAAGACCCCTAGTTTTTGAATTGGTTCTTACTCTTCAAAACTTTGAACAACAGTTACCTCCAACTCACGTCTCCATTTCAGCCATCTCAGAAGTAACGGACAGACTGAATGAAATGGAAGAGCAAATGTCTCTATTGGTTAATCGTGATGATCCTGTAGTAGTATCAGAAACGACTGATGAAGATCAGGATCATCAAGGGAGTCTAATGAAGGAGCTGATCAAACTAATGAAAACTCAGATCCAGTTAATTAAAGGTGATGAACCCTCCTCCTCACCTGTATCATCAAAAATTTCAGCTATTAAACGCAAACGCTTTCCAGCTCAAGCAAGGAACAACAGTAAGACTACATCGCGTATTGCCTTGTGGCGTTACCTACGTGACCATGGAGAAGATATGAGGAAGTGGCATGACTAAGCCACTCCAGTACTACGAGCACGGGTGAGAGAATTACAAAACAGATCCATTGCCAGTACAGCTGCTCCAGTTACCACAGGTAATGAATAGAGGGGCCCTGCCCTCAGTCAGGGGAGGGAGAGGGATAATAGTTTTTATTGGACTGTGTGGATTCGGTGGCCTGGCACATCAGAACCACAGAAATATAAGGCACTGGTGGATACCGGTGCACAGTGCACCCTAATGCCCTCGAGTCATGAAGGGACAGAATCAATCCATATTTCTGGAGTGACTGGGGGCTCTCAAGAATTGACTGTGTTGGAGGCCGAAATAAGCCTCACTGGTAAAGACTGGCAAAAACATCCTATTGTGACTGGCCCAGGGGCTCTATGCATACTTGGTATCGATTACTTAAGAAGGGGGCATTTCAAGGATCCTAAGGGGTATCGATGGGCTTTTGGAATAGCTGCTGTAGATACAGACAACATTAAGCAGTTGTCTGTTTTGCCTGGCCTATCGGAAGACCCATCTGTTGTGGGGCTGCTACGAGTGAAAGAGCAGCAGGTACTGATTGCTACAAAGAATGTGCACAGACGGCAGTACCGCACCAACAGGGATTCTTTGCTCCCCATTCATGAGTTGATTCGCCAGCTGGAGAATCAGGGGGTGATAAGCAAAACTCGCTCACCTTTTAACAGCCCCATATGGCCAGTGCGCAAAGCCAGTGGAGAATGGAGGCTGACAGTAGACTACCGTGGCCTGAATGAGGTCACACCCCCACTGAGCGCTGCTGTGCCGGACATGTTAGAACTCCAGTATGAGCTGGAGTCAAAAGCAGCCAAATGGTATGCCACCATTGACATTGCTAATGCCTTCTTCTCCATTCCTTTGGCCACAGACTGTAGGCCACAGTTTGCCTTCACCTGGAGGGGCGTTCCGTATACCTGGAACCGTTTGCCCCAGGGGTGGAAACACAGCCCAACCATTTGCCATGGGTTGGTCCAAACTGTACTGGAACAGGGTGGTGCGCCTGAGCACCTGCAGTACATTGATGATATCATTGCGTGGGGCGATACAGCAGAAGAAGTTTTCACGAAAGGAGAGCAAATAATCCAAATTCTTCTGCAAGCTGGTTTTGCTATAAAGCGAAGCAAAGTAAAAGGACCTGCCCAAGAGATTCAGTTCCTAGGTATAAAGTGGCAAGATGGGCGTCGTCACATCCCAGCAGATGTGATCAACAAAATCGCTGCTATGTCTCCACCCACTAGCAAGAAAGAGACACAGTCTTTTCTGGGCGTAGTGGGCTTTTGGAGAATGCATGTTCCAAACTACAGCCTCATTGTAAGCCCCCTTTATCAGGTGACGCGGAAGAAGAATGATTTCACATGGGGCCCTGAGCAGCAGCAGGCTTTTGAACAGATTAAACAGGAGATAGCCCGTGCTGTGGCCCTGGGGCCAGTACGGACAGGACAGGATGTAAAGAACATCCTCTACACTGCTGCTGGTGAGAAAGGTCCCACTTGGAGTTTGTGGCAAAGAGCCTCAGGAGAGACTCGAGGCCGACCCCTAGGATTTTGGAGTCGAGCATACAAGGGGTCTGAAGAGGGCTACACTCCAACTGAGAAGGAGATCTTAGCCGCATATGAGGGGGTTCGGGCTGCTTCTGAAGTAGTCGGTACTGAAACGCAGCTCCTTCTGGCACCTCGACTGCCAGTACTGAACTGGATGTTTAAGGGAAAGGTTCCCTCCACCCATCATGCTACTGATGCCACTTGGAGCAAGTGGATTGCGCTGATTACACAACGAGCGCGGATGGGGAACCTCAGTCGTCCGGGAATTTTAGAGGTGATCATGGACTGGCCTGAAGGTAAAAAGTTTGGAACATCACCAGCAGAAGAGGTGTCACGTGCTAAAGAGGCCCCAGCATACAATGAGCTACCAGAAAATGAGAAGAAATATGCCCTGTTCACTGATGGATCGTGTCGTATCGTGGGGAAGCATCGCAGATGGAAAGCTGCTGTGTGGAGCCCCACACGACAGGTTGCAGAGGCCACTGAAGGAAAAGGAGAATCAAGTCAGTTTGCAGAGGTAAAGGCTGTCCAGCTGGCCTTAGATGTTGCTGAACGGGAGAGGTGGCCAATGCTTTATCTTTATACTGACTCATGGATGGTGGCAAATGCCTTATGGGGGTGGTTGCAGCAGTGGGAGCAAAATAACTGGCAGCGGAGGGGTAAACCTATTTGGGCTGCTGAACTGTGGAAAGACATTGCTGCCTGAACAAAAGATATGGTTATAAAGGTGCGTCGTGTAGATGCTCATGTGCCCAAGAGTCGGGCTACTGAAGAACAACAGAACAACCATCAGGTAGATCGAGCTGCTAGAATTGAGGTGGCTCCAATAGACTTGGACTGGCAGAACAAGGGTGAATTATTTCTAGCTCGATGGGCCCATGAGACCTCGGGCCATCAGGGAAGGGACGCAACATATAAGTGGGCTAGAGACCGAGGGGTGGACTTAACTATGGACGCTATTGCACAGGTTATTCATGACTGTGAGACGTGTGCCATAATTAAACAAACCAAGAGGATGAAACCTCTCTGGGGGGAAGGGCGATGGCAAAAGTATAAATATGGGGAGGCGTGGCAGGTTGATTATATCACCTTGCCACGATCTCGCAGTGGTAAGCGTTATGTGCTTTCCATGGTGGAGGCAACCACTGGGTGGCTTGAAACATACGCAGTACCCCATGCTACGGCCCGAAACACCATATTGGGTCTTGAGAAACAAGTCCTGTGGTGACATGGCACCCCAGAAAGAATTGAGTCTGATAATGGGACACATTTCAAAAATTCCCTTATAAATACTTGGGCCAAAGATCATGGCATTGAGTGGATTTATCATATCCCCTATCATGCACCAGCTTCTGGTAAAATTGAACGATACAATGGGTTGTTGAAAACTATGTTGAAGGCAATGGGTGGTGGAACATTTAAGCACTGGGAGAAGCATTTGGCAGAAGCCACCTGGTTGGTCAATACCAGAGGATCTGTCAATCATGATGGTCCTACCCAATCTAGCCCCCTACATACTGTAGAGGGAGATAAGGTCCCTGTTGTACACGTAAAGAACATGTTGGGGAAAGCAGTGTGGGTCCTTCCAGCCTCTGGAAAGGGCAAACCTCTCCGTGGAACTGGTTTTGCCCAGGGACCTGGGTGCACGTGGTGGGTGATGCAAAAAGATGGGGATGTTCAATGTGTACCACAAGGGAATTTGATGTTGGGGGAGTGCAGTCAATAATTTCATGTGTATATATGTATATAGACCTATACGTGTAATGCATTTTTTTTTTTAAGTATTGTTTATTTGTATATATATATATATATATATATATATATATATATATATGTATGTATCTTAAGCATGATGTACTGATGTAGAATAAGGGGTGGAATGTCATGGTTTTGTAATTTTTGCTATTGGTATTCCACATCATAACATCATGTGGAGCACAGAGAAGAAGTACTACACATCCCAGGGGACCTCGCGGTCAGAGAGGAAAATACGTCACGGAAGCGTCGCTGGCACTCTCTCTCTCTCTCACTGCCTGGCAGCGAGTGTGGGTGTGCTTCCAAGCCGCGGCGCCTTCAATTTCAAAGTAGGCTTCTTGGTCTTCGGAAACCTCTCTTTCTCTCTCTTATTTCACTTGATTTATTAGCCTCAATTTCAATTAGATTGTATTATAGTAAAATAAGTTTTACTCCTTAGATCGTTGCCACTGCTCTGTTTGTTTCTTTGAGCCCAGCTCCCATCTCCCTACCCCTTTCCCTTTTTCCCTTCCCCTTTGTCGGGGGCCGGGGGCCCACGGGCCTACTGCCCCCCCGTCATGGACACAGATTGATCTAGATAACCCCGTGACAGCTGCCTCTCATTCTCTAATAATTCGCTGCCTTTTATTCTCCACTATTCCTCTTCACTTATTCTGTAGCAATTCTCTGCCGCTCATTCTCTCATAATTATCTCCCTCACATTCTCTCATACTGCGCTGCCTCTCATTCTCTCTTCATTCGCTGCCTCCCATTCTCTACTGATTCTCTGACTCTCATTGTAATAATTCGCTTCTTCTTATATCCTAATAGTTCTTTGCCACTAATTCTCTAATCATTCACTGCCTCTGATTCTCTGATATTTCTCTACATCTCATTATCTAACAATTCACTGTCTCCCATTCTCTGATAATTCGCTGCCCTTAATTGTAATACTTTGCTGCCGCTAATTCTCTACAATTTCTCTGCATCTCATTCCCTACTAATTCGCTGCCTCCCATGTTTTCAAACTTTGCTGCCTCCCATTCTCTCAAAATTTGCTCCCTCTCATACTCTCATACTTCAACGCCTCTCACACAACTGTAATTCAATGCCTCTCACACTCTTGAAATGCAACGCCTCCCATTCTCCCAGAATTTTTTGCCTCTCATTGTGTAATAATTTGCTGCCGCTCATTCTCTCATCATTCAATGGCTTTCGTTCTCTCATTATTTCCCGTGTCTCATTCTCTAATAATTCACTGCCTTTTATTCTCCAATAATCCTCTTCACTTATTCTGAAGAAATTCTCTGCCGCTCATTCTCTCATCATTCGCTGCCTCTCATGCTCTCATAATTCACTGCCTCCCATTCTCTCCCAATTCGCTGCCCCAATTGTAAAAATTCACTGCCCCTACTTGTCCAGTATTTCGCTTCATGTCATACGCTGATAATCCTCTGTCTCTCATTCTCTAACAATTCTCTGCCACTCATTCTCTAGTAATTGTCTCCCTCCCTTTCTTTCATCATTCTGTGTCTCATTCCCTCAGAATTCAACGCCTCTCATTCCCTACAAATTCGGTGATTCTAACTGGAATTAGAGTCTCTTTTTCTATCTCCATTTCTCCTGCAGGCCGAGGCCCCTCCCCGCCCTGGCCGAGGCCCCTCCCCCCCGATTCTCCTTATTCCAATTCTTTTCCATTTCCCATTGCTTTGGAATTCCTTTTCGTTGTCTTTTCCAACTTGTGTTCATTTTGCCAATTCTCCTACTTCATTTTTCCCTTCTTCTAATTCCAATTCCTTTCCTCTCTTCCCACCCCCCAAGTCCCCTCCGCCCTTTCTGCCCTCCAAGTCCCCTCTTTCTTTCTCGGCTTCCCGCCCCGCAGGTTCCCTCTTTGCTTATCGCCCCCCACGTCCCCTCCTCTCTTTCTGCCCTTCAGGAGCTCCCCTCTTTTTCTGCCCCCCAAGTCGCCTCCTCTCTGCTTTGCGCCCCCAAGTCCCCTTCTGTCAGCTTTCTGACCCCCAAGCCTTCTCTTCTCTTTCTGCCTCCCAAGCGCTCTCCTTTTTTCTGCGTCGTTGTGCACTTTGTGTATGGGCGTCTGCACACAGCAGCTTCGAGGGCTGAAAAGGTCAGCACTGAGTGTTGTGTTTCCTTCTTTGTCGTCACCTGGCACCTCATGCAGACAGCTGCTGGCTGTCATGCACACATGGTGTAGGGGAACCTGTGCTGGGGCACCGGGCAGAAACTGGAGCGGAGGGAGTTGGGCCTTGGTGTGAGCAGGAATTGGTTTAGGGTGAGGGTGACGGAGCACTGGAACAGGCTGCCCAGGGGGGTTGTGAAGTCTCCTGCTCTGGAGATATTCCAGCCCCGCCTGGATGCCGAGCTGTGTGTGGGGAACTGTTACTGACAGCCTGAAGCTGGGACTGACCATCTGAGGCAAGTGACGGCTCAGCTGCGGGAGCACAGGTGAAGGCAATTCAGCTGTGCTCCCGGAAGGGGTGGAGCTTGACTCCGCCTCTCCAAATGCCATGGAAGGGCTGACCAGCACTAAGGCAGCATCTCTGTTGGACTTTGCTCCTGTGTGGAGTTCCTTGTGGCCAGCGGCCATCTTAACTGTGAGCCTCAGCCTTGGGGAGTTATTCCCATATAACCTCTGGCTATCCATCTATTATGCCCTGTAGAATTACAACTATACAGCCCCCCAACTCAGTCCTCTCTATCCACCCCTCAAGTCCTCTCCTCCGTTTCCACCCCCCAAGACCCCTCTTTGGTTTCTTGGCTTTCTGTCCCCCGAGTCCCCTCTTTCTTTCTTGGCTTTCAGCCCCCCAAGTGCTCCCTTCCCTTTCTGCCCCCCAGGTCCCCTCTTTCTTTCTGGGCTTTCTGCCCCCCCAGTCCCCTCTTTCTTTCTGGGCTTTCTGCCCCCCAAGTCCCCTCTTTCTTGGCTTGCTGCCCCCCAGGTCCCCTCTTTCTTTTTTGCTTTCTCCCCCCCAGGTCCCCTCTTTGCTTTCTGCCCCCTAAATCCCCTCTTTCTTTCTCTGCTTTCTGCCCCCCAAGTCTGCTTGTCTCTTGCCGCTCCCCGAGTGGTCTCCTCTCTTTGTGCCCCCAAAGTCCTCCCTCTTTTTCCGCCCCCCCACTCCCTCCCCCCCCAGCACAGGGCTGAGCAGAACCATTGGAACGCTTGAACATTGACACAGCAGATTGGTGAAGAAGCCACCTTGGAGATGCTGGATGGGCAACTGTGGCTGGCAGCCTGAAGCTGTGATGGAGCAGCTGAGGCAAGCGCTGAGTCAGCTGCGGGAGCACAGGTGAAGGCAATTCAGCTGTGCTACTGGAAGGGGTGGAGCCCGGCTGCAGCTCTCCTCAAGCCCATGGAAGGGCTGACTGCCACTGAGGCAGGATCTCTTTCTCTGGAGATGGCTCCTGGCTGGAGTTTGCTGCCAGCCTTCGACATGGCTGAGCATTTGCCCTTGATCGTAGATGATCTTTCCATCAGCAGCATCTTTTGGCCCAGACATCTGCATGACCCCTGTGTCCCTCTCACCGTACAGCTGGAACCGCACAGATGTGCGGTGCGGTGGGGATCCAAGCGGGTTGGTTCTGCCTCGTATTGTCCAGATGTCCTGACAGCATTTCCAGCTGCGGCCCTGCCACAGCTTTTCCATGCCAGCTACTGGGAATCAACGGGCGTTGTGGCATTCGTTTCCACACAGCTTGCTCCTCTTTCTTGCTCTCTGCGCCAAGGAAGAATGGCTCTGATTGAGAGGGAGGAAGGAAGAAGGAGGAGACTGAAGCGTACAAGAAAAGACCTCTCGTTGGCTCCCCCAAGTAAGTCCAGGCCTCTCCTTTTTTGCCCCCCAACTCAGCCCAGGCCTCCCCTTCCCGCCCCCCAAGTCCCCCCTCCCTTCTCGCCCCCCAACTCCTCTCCTCTCTTGGCTTTGTGCCCCCCAAGTCCCCTCTTTCTTGACTTTCTGCCATCCAAGTCCCCACCTCCCTTTCTGCCCCCCTGGTGCTCCCTTCTCTTTCTGCCCCCCAAGTCCCCTCTTACTTTCTCCGCTGTCCGCCCCCCACGTCAGTCCATCCTCCCTTTCTGCCCCCAAATTTAATCCTCTCCTTCCACCCCCCAACTCAGTCCTCCATTTCCACCCCCCAAGTCAATCACTCCTCCCTTTCCACCCCCCAGGTCAGTTGTCCCTTTCCGCCCCACAACTCAGTCGTACCCTTTCTGCCCCCCAAGTGAGTCAGTGCTCCCTTTCTGCCCCCCAAGCGCTCTCTTCTCTTTCCGTCCCCAGTCCCCTCCTCGCCTCGCTTTTTGCCCCCCACGTCCTCCCTTGCTGCCCCCCAAGTCCTCTGCTTTATTTCTTCCCCCCAAGTCATTTCTTTCTGCCCCCCAAGAGCTCTCCTCCCTTTCTGAACCCCAACTCGCTCTTCTCTTTCAACCCCCCAACTCCTCTCCTCCCTTTCTGCCCCCCAACTTCTCTATTTCCACTCCCCTAAAACCTCCATTTCTGCCCCCCAAGTTGTCTCTAATCTTTCCGCCTCACAAGTGCTCTCCTCTGTGTGTGCCCCGCAAGTCCTCCCTTCCCTTTCCACCCCCCAAGTCCCCTCTTTCTGGGCTTTCCACCCCCCAAGTCCCCTCTTTCTTTCCTTTCTGCCCCCCAGTCCCCTCCTTCTTTCTGGGCTTTCAGCCCCCCAAGTCCCCTCTTTCTTCCTTTACTTCTGCCCCCAAAGTCCCCTCCTTCGTTCTCTGCTTTCCGCCCCCCAAGTCACTCAGTCCCCTCCTCTCGTTCTGCCCCCCAAGTGCTCTCTTCCCTTTCCACCTCCCAAGTCGTTTCATTTCTTTTGTTCCAAGTTCCCTCCCCTTTTCCTGCCCCCCAAGTGCTCTCTTTCCGCCCCTCAAGTCAGTCCTCGCCTCGCTGTCGTTGTCTGCTCCTCTCTTTCGGTCCCCCAAGCGCAGTCCCGTCTTTCGGCCCCCCAGGTCACTTCCTCTTTTTTGCCCCCCAAGTGCAGGCCTCTTTTTTTGCCCCCCAAGTTCCCCCTTCCTTTCTTTCTGCCCCCCAAGTCCCCTCTTTCTTTGTTTCCTTTCTGCACCCCAAATCCTCTCTTTCTCTCTTGGCTTTCTGCCCCCCAAGTCTCCTCTTCCTTTCTGGTCTTTCTGCCCCACAAGTCATCTCTTTCTACCCCCAAGTGCTCCCGTCTCTTCCACCCCCATGTTCCCTTTTTGCTTTCTGCCCCCAAGTCCCCTCTTTGGTTGATTTCCTCTCTGCCCCACATGTGCTCTCTTCTCTGTATGCCCCTCACGTGCTCCCCTCTCTTGCTGCCCCCCAAGTATTCTCCTTGTGCCACCCATTTGCTCGCTTCTCTTTCTGCCCCCCAAGTCCCCTCTTTTTTCCTTGGCTTTCTGCCCCCCAAGTCCCCTCTTTATGGGCTTTCCACCCCCCAAGTCTGTTCCTCCCTTTCTGTCCCCCAAGTCTACTCTTTCTTTCCTTTCTGCTCACCAAGTCTGTTCCTCCCTTTCTGCCCCCCAAGTCTACTCTTCCTTTCCTTTCTGCTCACCAAACGCTCTCCTCCCTTTCTGCCCCCCAACTCCTCCCTTCACATTCTGCCCCTCAAGTCAGTCAGTCCTCCCTTTCTGCCCCCAATTTAGTTGGTACCCTCTCTCTGCCCCCCAAGTGCTCTCCTCTGTTTCTGCCCCCCAAGTCCCCTCTTTCTTTCTGGGCTTTCTGCCCAACAAGTTCCTTCTTCCTTTCTGCCCCCCAAGTCCCCTCCACTCTTTCTGCCCCCCAAGTCCTCACCTCTATTTCTGTCCCACAACCTGTTTCCTCTCTTCCCGCCCCCCAATTCCCTTCCTCTCTTTCTGCCCTCCCGGTCTCCTCCTCTCCTTCTGCCCCCCATGTTCCCTCTTTCTTTCTCTGTTTTCAGCCCCCCAAGTCCCCTCTCTTCGCTTTCTGCCCCCTAAGTCGTCTCTTCCCTTTCTGCCCTCCAAGAGCTCCCTTCCCTTTCTCACCCCCAGCTCAACTTTTTCCGCCCCCCAAGTGCCCTCCTCTGTTTTTTCCCCCCAACTGCTCCCTCCATTTCCTGCCCATCAGGTGCACTCTATTCTTTCTGCCCCCCAAGTCTACTCTTCCTTTACTTTCTGCCCCCCAACTCCTTTCCTCCCTTTCTGCCCCCCAACTCCTCCCATCTCTTTCTGCCCCCCAAGTCCTCTCCTCTATTTCCACTTCCCTAACACCTCCATTTCTGCCCCCCAAGTTGTCTCTAATCTTTCCGCCTCACAAGTGCTCTCCTCTCTGTGTGCCCCCCAAGTCCTCCTTTCCCTTTCAGCCCAAGTCTCCTCTTTCTTTCTTGATTTCCACCCCCCAAGTCATCTCATTCTGCCCCCCAAGTGCTCCCTTCCCAGTCTGCCCCCCAAGAGAGCCAGTCCTGCGTTTCTGCTCCCCAAGTCCCCTCTTTCTCGGTGGGCTTTCCTCCCCCGAAGTGCTCTCCACTCCTTCTGCCCCCCAGTTTCCTTCATCTCTTTCTGCCCCCCAAGTCCGCTCTTCCTTTCTGCCCCCCAAGTCCCCTCCTCTCCTTCTGTTCCCCAAGTCCTCTTCAGACTTTCTGGTCCCTAACTTCCCTCCTCCCGCTCTGCCCCACAACTCCCCTCGTCCTTTCTGCCCCCCAACTCAGTCACTGCTCCCTTTCCACCCCTCAAGTGAGTCAGTGCTCCCGTTCCGCCCCCAAAGTGAGTCGTCAGTGCTCCTTTTCCTCCCCCCAGTTGAGTCAGTGCTGTTTTTCCTCCCCCCAAGTGAGTCCGTGCTCCCGTTCCGCCCCCTAAGTGAGTCAGTGCTCCCTTACACCCCCCAAGTGAGTTGTCAGTGCTCCCGTTCCGCCCCCCAAGTGAGTCACTTCTTCCTTTCCACCCCCAAACTCAGCCACTTCTCCCTTTACGTCCCACAAGTCATTCTTTGCCTCGCTTTGCACCCCCCAAGTCAGTCATCTCCTTCCTTTCCACCCCCACGTGAGTCAGTGCTAAATTTCCGCCCCCCAACTCATTCCTTGCTCCCGTTCCACCGCCCAAGTGAGTCAGTCCTCCCTTTCCGCCCCCCAACTCAGTCAGTCCTCGCTTTCCCACCCTCACGTCAGTCAGTCCCCTCTTTCTGCCCCCCAAGTGCTCTCCTCTCTTTCTGCACCCAGCTCCCGTCCTCTCTTTCTGCCCCCCAAGTCCCCAAGTTTGCTCCAATTTTGGTCCAATCCTTTTCTTGGTAAAATCCATTTCCATGGGAGCTTCTCATTGCTCTTTCTTGGTTCCGTTCTTTTCCTGTTCATTTCCTATTCTGTTCAGAACCCTTTTTGCCCCCCCAAAACTTCATTTCTGCCCCCCAAGCACTCTCCTCTCTTTGTGCCCCCCAACTCCTCTCCTCTCGTTCTGCCCCATAACTACTCTCGTTCTGCCCCCCAGTCGCTCTCCTCACTTCAGGCCCCCCAAGTGCTCTCTTCACTTTTTGCCCCCCAACTCCTCCCTTCTCTTTCCGCCCCCCAAGCACTTCTTTTCCTTTGTTAAGTTCTTTGTCCCCCTCGTGTCCCCCTTTCTGCCCCCCTCTTGTCCCCCTCCTTTCCTTTTCCTTTCCTTTCCCCCTTTCCTTTTCCGTGTCTCTTCACGCTGTTCGGTGCTGTTCCTTCAGGGGGTCTCAGTCCAGCTCTTTCCCTTTATATGATCTTTCTCCGTTTCTTTGTCCAATCCTTTCCATTTGTATTGTTCTTTTGAAAGGTGAAAGAAGGCCCCCACAGTCAAGGAGAGAAAGGAACTTCACAGAAACTGGGACAGGGGTAGTGAAAAGCTGGTTGATGTGGAAGCTGTTAGAAGAATGGGGCTTGCAGACACCGTGTCTGGAATAACAAGGCGGATGAAGGCCAGCAAGACAAGGGTGCAACAGCCCGAGAACAGTGAGGTGATTGGATGTCCACAGGGCAAGCTGGAACCAGTCTGAGGGGTGCCCCTCCCCCTGGGTCGAAAGTTGACAGCGAGGAAGACGATGAGCCTTCATCCCACGACCACCCCCACGACTCACTCCGCACGCGCAAGGGGGGAGGGACCGCATGCTCATGGGGTCTCAGGAATGTCATGGATATGGATCCGAATTCCTGCCAACAACTGATTCTGTCTTAGTTCAGCCTCTACCTGCAGCACGCTTTCTCCCAGCGGTGTGCAAGCGAGGCGGAGCTATCCCCCTTGCACCAGGGTGTGTGCGCATCGCTCATTAAACATACCTGCTTTAGAACTACTTGGTGCTTACGGAGTTTGATTTCCGCACGTCACAGCTGTCCATGGACCAGCTGCCTTCGGGCTCCCCGGTGCTGATGGCCGGCAGTCCCCCCTGTCGCTGTCACCCAACGTGGGTTGGTTCTCTTCTCCTTGGCTTTGGTGCTGCTTCTGGCCGTCATGCCACGTTTCTCTTCTCTCTGCTTGTTTTCCATGCTGTCCGCCAATGCCTCGTTGGAGTTTCAATGACCCAAACGTGGCCTGCTGCTCTCGGCCCAAGGAGATGGACAAAGCTGAGGTAGGCTCCAAAACATCTTGGCCTCCATCTCTGTCCTTCATTCTCTCCCTCTCTCCCTTAAATTCCGCCTTCAATTCCCTCTCTCTCTCATCATTCCCTAACTCCGGGATTTCTCCATCTCCACCTGTAGCAGTTCTCCATCTCTAAGAGTTTTCAGTCTACTCTCCCGTTCTCTAAGAGCTCTCCGTCCTTAACGCTCTAATAACGCTCTATCGCTAATAATGCTCCGTCTCTCATGAATCTCATTCTCTCCCTCTCCATCTCCACTTCTCTAACAAAGCCATCTTTAAGAATTCTCTCTCATTCTCAACCGCTAATGCTAATAGTTCTCTACCGGTAATAATTCCCTCTCTCTAAGAATCTCTCTCTCTCTTTCTGTATTTCTAGTTCTCTAAGAACTCCCGGTCTAATTCTCTATCTCTGCCTCTAACAAACAGCTCTCTGGCTCTAATTCTCTATTAACTGTTGATCTAATTCTCCATCTCAAACCATTCTCAACCTTTACCCCTAATCCTTCTCAATCCATACCAATAATCTATTAATTTTCTGCCTATCACAATTTCTATCCCTCCAAATTCTTCCTCTACGATTCTGTATCTCTCATTCTCTGATGATTCTCAAAATGGCTGCCTCTAATCTTAATGCCGTTCTACAAATCATTGTAATACTGTGCAGCCTCTCATTCTCTAATAACTCGCTGCCTCTCATTGTAATATTTCTCTGCCTCTCATTATCTAGCAATTCGATCCTTCTCATTCTCCAATCATTCCCTGCCTCTCATTCTCCTCTCATTTGCTGCCACTAACTGTAATCATTCGCTGCCTCTCCTTCTCTCATCAATTCCTGCCTCTCATTCCCATCATCCGCTGCCTCCCATTCCCTACTCATTCTCTGCCTTTCCTTGGAATAATTCGCTGCCTCTAATATCCTAATAATTCTTTGCCGCTAAGTCTCTCCTAATTCCCTGCCTCCCATTCTGTCATAATCCTCTGCCTCTCATTCTATAACAATTCCCTGACACTCGTCCTCTAATAACCTCCCTCTCATGATCCCGTCATTCGCTGCCTCTCATTCTCTCACAATTCGCTGCCTCTCATTGTCGACGAATTCAACGCCTCTCATTTTCTTATAATTAGCAGCATCCCATTCTCTAACAATCCTCTGCCTCTTATTCTATAATGATTATCTCCCTCTCGTTCTATTCTAATTCGCTGCCTCTCATTCTCTCTTCATTCGCTGCCTCTCATGCTCTCATTTTGCTCAGCATGTCATTCTCTAATCATCCTCTCTCTCATTCTCTAATCATTGGCTGCCTCTCCCTGTAATCTCTCTCTTTGCCTCTCGTTCTCTGCTCATTCGTTGCTTCTCATACTCCAATCCTTCGCTGCCTCTCATTCTGCTCTAGTTCATAGAACCATAGAACCACCAAGGTTGGAAAAGACCTACGAGATCATCCAGTCCAACCGTTCACCTATCTCCAATAGCTCCCACCGAACCATGTCCCTCAATACAACATCCAATCGTTCCTTGAACACCCCCAGGGTCGGTGACTCCACCACCTCCCTGGGCAGGCCATTCCAGTGCCTGACCACCCTTTCTGAGAAGTAACATTTCCTAATGTCCAGCCTGAATCTCCTCTGCCGCAGCTTGAAGCCATTGCCTCTAGTCCTGTCACTAATGACACGAGAGAAGAGGCCGACCCCCAGCTCACCGCAACCTCCCTCCAGGAAGTTAGAGAGAGCAAGAAGGTCTCCCCTGAGCCTCCTCTTCTCCAGGCTGAACGTTCCCAGCTCCTTCAGCCTCTCCTCATAAGGCCTGTGCTCCAGACCCCTCACCTGCTTTGTTGCCCTTCTTTGAACACGCTCCAGGGCCTCGATGTCTTTCTTGCAGTGAGGGGCCCAAAACCGGACACGGCACTCGAGGTGCGGCCTCACCAGTGCTGAGTACAGGGGGACAATCACCTCTCTGCTCCTGCCGGTAACGCTGTTTCTGATGCAAGCCAGGATGCCGTTGGCCTTCTTGGCCACCTGGCCACACTGTCGGCTCATGTTCAGCCGAGCATCCGTCAAGACCCCCAGGTCCATCTCCTCTACACAGTCTTCCAGCCACTCCGCCCCAAGCCTGTAGCGCTGCCTGGGGTTGTTGTGGCCAAAGTGCAGGACGCGGCATTTGGTCTTGTTGAACCTCATCCCATTGGCTTCAGCCCAGCTCTCCAGCCTGTCCAGATCCCTCTGTAGGGCCTCGCTACCCCCAGGCAGATCCACGCTCCCGGCCAATTGGGTGTCATCTGCAAACTTACTGAGGGTGCACTCAGTGCCCTCATCCAGGTCATCAATAAAGATATCGAAGAGGACAGGCCCCAGCACCGACCCCTGGGGAACACCGCTCGTGACCGGTCGCCAGCTGGATTTAACTCCATTCACCACCAATTCGCCGTCTCTAATTGAAAGAATTCATTGCCTCTCATCCTCTCTTCATACACTGCCTACCATTCTCTACTAATTCTCGGCCTCTAACTGTAAGAATTAACTTTCGCTCATATTCTAAGAATTCTTTGCACTGAATCTCTCATAATCCACTGCCTCTCATTCTCTAACGTTTCTCTGCCTCTCATTCTCTCACAATTCGCTGCTGATTGTAATAATTTGCTGCCTCTAATTCTCTAATATCTCTCTGAATGTCATTCTCTAATAACCCTCTGTCTCTCATTGTCTAACAATTCGCTACCTCCCGATCTCTCCAAATTCACGGCCTCCTATTCACTCCAGATTTGCAGACTCTCATTCTCTAATAATTAGCTGCTATTTATTCTCTAACAATTCTCTGCCACGCATTCTCTATTAATTATCTCCCTCTCACTCTCTCTTAATTTGCTGCCTCCCATTCTCTCAAAATTTGCTCCCTCTCATACTCTCACATTTCAACGCCTCTCACACAACTGTAACTCAATGCCTCTCACACTCTTGAAATGCAACGCCTCCCATTCTACAAGAATTTCCTGCCTCTCATTGTGTAATAATTTGCTGCCGCTCATTCTCTCATCATTCAATGGCTTTTGTTCTCTCATTATTTCCCGTGTCTCATTCTCTAATAATTCACTGCCTTTTATTCTCCAATAATCCTCTTCACTTATTCTGAAGAAATTCTCTGCCGCTCATTCTCTCATCATTCGCTGCCTCTCATGCTCTCATAATTCACTGCCTCCCATTCTCTCCCAATCCGCTGCCCCTAATTGTAGAAATTCCCTGCCCCTACTTGTCCAGTATTTCGCTTCATGTCATACGCTGATAATCCTCTGTCTCTCATTCTCTAACAATTCTCTGCCACTCATTCTCTAGTAATTGTCTCCCTCCCTTTCTTTCATCATTCTGTGTCTCATTCCCTCAGAATTCAACGCCTCTCATTCCCTACAAATTCGGTGATTCTAACTGGAATTAGAGTCTCTTTTTCTATCTCCATTTCTCCTGCTGGCCGAGGCCCCTCCCCCCTGGCCGAGGCCCCTCCCCCCTGGCCGAGGCCCCTCCCCCCTGGCCGAGGCCCCTCCCCCCTGGCCGAGGCCCCTCCCCCCTGGCCGAGGCCCCTCCCCCCTGGCCGAGGCCCCTCCCCCCTGGCCGAGGCCCCTCCCCCCTGGCCGAGGCCCCTCCCCCCTGGCCGAGGCCCCTCCCCCCTGGCCGAGGCCCCTCCCCCCTGGCCGAGGCCCCTCCCCCCTGGCCGAGGCCCCTCCCCCCTGGCCGAGGCCCCTCCCCCCTGGCCGAGGCCCCTCCCCCCTGGCCGAGGCCCCTCCCCCCTGGCCGAGGCCCCTCCCCCCTGGCCGAGGCCCCTCCCCCCTGGCCGAGGCCCCTCCCCCCTGGCCGAGGCCCCTCCCCCCTGGCCGAGGCCCCTCCCCCCTGGCCGAGGCCCCTCCCCCCTGGCCGAGGCCCCTCCCCCTCGATTCTCCTTAGTCCAATTCTTTTCCCATTTCCCATTGCTTTGGAATTCCTTTTCGTTGTCTTTTCCAACTTGTGTTCATTTTGCCAATTCTCCTCCTTTATTTTTCCCTTCTTCTAATTCCAATTCCTTTCCTCTCTTCCCACCCCCCAAGTCCCCTCCGCCCTTTCCGCCCTCCAAGTCCCCTCTTTCTTTCTCGGCTTCCCACCCCGCAGGTTCCCTCTTTTTTTGCTTATCGCCCCCCACGTCCCCTCCTCTCTTTCTGCCCTTCAGGAGCTCCCCTCTTTTTCTGCCCCCCAAGTCGCCTCCTCTCTGCTTTGCGCCCCCAAGTCCCCTTCTGTCAGCTTTCTGACCCCCAAGCCTTCTCTTCTCTTTCTGCCTCCCAAGTGCTCTCCTTTTTTCTGCGTCCTTGTGCACTTTGTGGATGGGCGTCTGCACACAGCAGCTTCGAGGGCTGAAAAGGTCAGCACTGAGTGTTGTGTTTCCTTCTTTGTCGTCACCTGGCACCTCATGCAGACAGCTGCTGGCTGTCATGCACACATGGTGTAGGGGAACCCGTGCTGGGGCACCGGGCAGAAACTGGAGCGGAGGGAGTTGGGCCTTGGTGTGAGCAGGAATTGGTTTAGGGTGAGGGTGACGGAGCACTGGAACAGGCTGCCCAGGGGGGTTGTGGAGTCTCCTGCTCTGGAGATATTCCAGCCCCGCCTGGATGCCGAGCTGTGTGTGGGGAACTGTTACTGACAGCCTGAAGCTGGGACTGACCATCTGAGGCAAGGGACGGCTCAGCTGCAGGAGCACAGGTGAAGGCAATTCAGCTGTGCTCCCGGAAGGGGTGGAGCTTGACTCCGCCTCTCCAAATGCCATGGAAGGGCTGACCAGCACTAAGGCAGCATCTCTGTTGGACTTTGCTCCTGTGTGGAGTTCCTTGTGGCCAGCGGCCATCTTCACTGTGAGCCTCAGCCTTGGGGAGTTATTCCTATCTAACCTCTGGCTATCCATCTATTACGCCCTGTAGAATTACAGCTATACAACCTTGTGTAATTACAACTCTACAGCCCCCGAACTCAGTCCTCCGTTTCCACCCCCCAAGTCCTCTCCTCCGTTTCTGCCCCTCAAGTCCCCTCTTTCTGGGCTTTCCGCCTCCCACGTCCCCTCTTTCTTTCTTGGCTCTCCGCCCCCCAAGTCCCCCCTTTTTTCCTTTGATTTCTCTGCCCCAAGTCCCCTCTTTCTTTTTTTGCTTTCTGCCCCCCAAGTCCCCTCTTTCTCTGCTTTCTGCCCCCCAAGAACCCTCTTTCTTACTTGGCTTTCCGCCCCCCAACTCCTCTCCTCCGTTTCCGCCCCCCAAGTCCTTCCTTCTCATTCTGCCCCCCTCAGATCCCCCCCCTCCTTTTACAGCACTTTGTCCAGCTCTTTGTGCAGTTCTTTCTGCCATCCTTCTCCTCTTTCGCTTCTCTGTCCGCTTTGTTTCCTTTATTCGGTCTTTGTGCAGATCTTTTCGTTATGCGGTTCCTGGTCCAGTTCCTGGTCCGGTTCTTTTCCTGTTCTCTGTGCAGTTCTTTTACTCTTTTTTTCTCCAGTTTTTAGTCCAGGAAATCGTAATAATTCTCAGCCCTTAATCCTCGAATAATTCGCCGCCTCCCATTCCCTAACAATTCTCTGCCTCTCATTCTCTCCTCGTTAACTGCCCCTAATTGTTGTCATCATCTGCCTCTCCTGCCCTCCTCGTGGGCTGCCTCTCCTGCTCTCCCATTCCTGTGCCCCAGCTGCCTTAGTGCTCCCTGGTGCTGATAGGCTGGCAGTGCCTCCCGTCGCTCCCACCCGATCGGCACGGCTCTGTTCTGTCCGTTCTGGATTCCATCGCAGATTCAGCAGCGTTCTCCCTGTTGATGCGGCGTTTCTCTTCTCTCTTCTCTCGCCTTCCGTGCTGCCCGGCGGTGCCTCGTCGGCCTTTCGGCGACCCAAACGCTGCCTGCTCCTTGCTGACCCAGCGTGATGCCCTCAGAAGAGGCGGGCACCCAAACGGGCTTCCGGCGAGCGCCGTGTAAGACTTGGGGCTCCTCGGATGAGCCCTATTCCTCCCTAACCCGTGTTGTTCAGTCCCGCTCGGGAGGGTTTGAACTTCCATTCTAGGGCTGCAGACTCCACCGTCAGACGGCGCTGCCTGTCCTCACCTCCCCGGGTTGCGGCGTCGGACGTGCCCTGACGCTCGGAAAGGGCTCAGCCCTGCCTTCCTCCTTCCCACAAGGTGAGCCCTGCTCGGCTTCTCTTGCGTTCAACGGGAGGCGACGGAGAGTTGGGACCTTGGCCAGCTGTGCAAGGGCTCTGCTGAGGAGCTTCCAGGATGCAGCTGGAGGTAGCGGCCGTTTTGGTCCCATTTTGGTCCCGCTCTCGTCCCACTCTTCTCCTTTTCCTCTCCCCGCTGGTTTCCCTGTGCCCAATCCATTTCCATGGCAGTTCCTCACTGCTCTTTCTCGCTTCCGTTCTTTTCCTGTTCCTTTCCTTTTGGGGCCCCTCCCCCCCTTTTCCTCATTCCAGTTCTTTGCCCAATTCCCATTCCTTTCCCATTCCGCTTCTTTCCTTGGCTTGGCCTTTTCCCGCTTCGCTTCCTTTTCTTTCTCCGATCCTTTTTCCTTCCTTTTCCTTCTTCTAATTCCAATTCCTTTCCAGTCCCAGTTCCAGTTCCTTTCTCACTTCCTTTTCCAGCTCTGCTTCTTTGCAAAACCCTTATCTCCTCCGTGTCCGCTCCTCCCTTTCTGCCCCCCAAGTCCATCAGTGCTCCCTTTCCACCGCTCAACTCAGTCTCTCCTCCCTTTCTGCCCCCCAAAGTCCCCTCTTTCTTTCTTTGCTTAGAGGCCCCCAAGTCCCCTCTTTCTTTCTCTGTTTTCAGCCCCCCAATTCCCCTCTTCCTTTCTGCCCCCCAGTCCCCTCCTCTCGTTCTGCCCCCCATGTCCCATCCTCTCTTTCTGCCCCTTAAGTCCCTTTCTACCCCCGTGTCCACACTACCTTTCTGCCCCCCAAGTCCCCTCCTTTCCTTCTGCCCCCTTCCCCACCTCTCGTTCTGCCCCCAAAGTCCTCCCCTCTCATTCTGCCCCCCATGTCCTCCCCTCTCCTTTTGCCCACTTTGTGCTGCCCTCTCTCTCTGCCCCCCAAGTGCTCCCCTGTTTCCACCCCGCAAGTCAGTCAGTCCCCTCTTTCTGCCCCCGAGTCCCCAAGTTTGGTCCAATTTTGGTCCAATCCTTTTCTTTTTTATTTCCTTTTTCGCCTCTCTTTGTCCAATTCCTTTCCCTTTCCTTTTCCTGTTTCCTTTTCCCTGCCTCTTCACGCTGTTGGATGCTGCTCCTTCAGGGGGTCTCAGTCCAGCTCTTTTCCTTTAGAAGATCTTTGTCCATTTTGCTGTCCAGGTTTCGGTTCCATTCTTTCTCCACTTCTTTTCCTTTGTTAAGTTCTGTGTCCCCCTTTTTGCCCCCCTCTTGTCCCCCTCCTTTCCTTTTCCTTTCCTTTTCCCCCTTTCCTTTTCCGTGTCTCTTCACGCTGTTCGGTGCTGTTCCTTCGGGGGCTCTTGGTCCAGGTCCTGGTGCAGCTCTTTTCCTTTAGAAGCTCTTTGTCCAGTTCTTTGTCCCCTACTTGTCATGTTTTGGTTCTTTGTCCAGTTGATTTTGGTCCAGGTTTTGTTCCATTCTTGGTCCAGTTCTTTTCAGTGTTGGCTTCTTGGTCTGCTTCTCGCTCCATGTCCACTTTGGGTACAATTTTGGTCCAGTTTTTGGCCCGTCGCTCTCCGACTCCCATTGGCTAATAGTTCACCGCTTCTCCCTGCTTAATTGTTTACCTCCTCCCATTAGCTAATCGCTTCCTGCCTCTCGTTCTCCGCCTCCCATTGGCTCGTCGTTCACTATCACCCATGGGCTGACAGTTCGCCGCCTCCCATTGGCTGACAGTTCGCCGCCTCCCATTGGCTGACAGTTCGCCGCCTCCCATTGGCTGACAGTTCGCCGCCTCCCATTGGCTGACAGTTCGCCGCCTCCCATTGGCTGACAGTTCGCCGCCTCCCATTGGCTGACAGTTCGCCGCCTCCCATTGGCTGACAGTTCGCCGCCTCCCATTGGCTGACAGTTCGCCGCCTCCCATTGGCTGACAGTTCGCCGCCTCCCATTGGTTCGTCTTTCTCTCCCTCCCATTGGCTCGTTGTTCGCCGCCTCCCATTGGCTCGTTGTTCGCCGCCTCCCATTGGCTCGTTGTTCGCCGCCTCCCATTGGCTCGTTGTTCGCCGCCTCCCATTGGCTCGTTGTTCGCCGCCTCCCATTGGCTGACAGTTCGCCGCCTCCCATTGGCTGACAGTTCGCCGCCTCCCATTGGCTGACAGTTCGCCGCCTCCCATTGGCTGACAGTTCGCCGCCTCCCATTGGCTGACAGTTCGCCGCCTCCCATTGGCTGACAGTTCGCCGCCTCCCATTGGCTGACAGTTCGCCGCCTCCCATTGGCTGACAGTTCGCCGCCTCCCATTGGCTGACAGTTCGCCGCCTCCCATTGGCTGACAGTTCGCCGCCTCCCATTGGCTGACAGTTCGCCGCCTCCCATTGGCTGACAGTTCGCCGCCTCCCATTGGCTGACAGTTATCCGCCTCCCATTGGTTCGTCTTTCTCTCCCTCCCATTGGCTCGTCGTTCGCCGCCTCCCATTGGCTCGTTGTTCGCCGCCTCCCATTGGCTCGTTGTTCGCCGCCTCCCATTGGCTCGTTGTTCGCCGCCTCCCATTGGCTCGTTGTTCGCCGCCTCCCATTGGCTCGTTGTTCGCCGCCTCCCATTGGCTCGTTGTTCGCCGCCTCCCATTGGCTCGTTGTTCGCCGCCTCCCATTGGCTCGTTGTTCGCCGCCTCCCATTGGCTGACAGTTCGCCGCCTCCCATTGGCTGACAGTTCGCCGCCTCCCATTGGCTGACAGTTCGCCGCCTCCCATTGGCTGACAGTTCGCCGCCTCCCATTGGCTGACAGTTCGCCGCCTCCCATTGGCTGACAGTTCGCCGCCTCCCATTGGCTGACAGTTCGCCGCCTCCCATTGGTTCGTCTTTCTCTCCCTCCCATTGGCTCGTTGTTCGCCGCCTCCCATTGGCTCGTTGTTCGCCGCCTCCCATTGGCTGACAGTTATCCGCCTCCCATTGGTTCGTCTTTCTCTCCCTCCCATTGGCTGACAGTTCGCCGCCTCCCATTGGCTGACAGTTCGCCGCCTCCCATTGGCTGACAGTTCGCCGCCTCCCATTGGCTGACAGTTCGCCGCCTCCCATTGGCTGACAGTTCGCCGCCTCCCATTGGCTGACAGTTCGCCGCCTCCCATTGGCTGACAGTTCGCCGCCTCCCATTGGCTGACAGTTCGCCGCCTCCCATTGGCTGACAGTTCGCCGCCTCCCATTGGCTGACAGTTCGCCGCCTCCCATTGGCTGACAGTTATCCGCCTCCCATTGGTTCGTCTTTCTCTCCCTCCCATTGGCTCGTTGTTCGCCGCCTCCCATTGGCTCGTTGTTCGCCGCCTCCCATTGGCTGACAGTTATCCGCCTCCCATTGGCTCGTTGTTCGCCGCCTCCCATTGGCTCGTTGTTCGCCGCCTCCCATTGGCTCGTTGTTCGCCGCCTCCCATTGGCTCGTTGTTCGCCGCCTCCCATTGGCTCGTTGTTCGCCGCCTCCCATTGGCTCGTTGTTCGCCGCCTCCCATTGGCTGACAGTTATCCGCCTCCCATTGGCTGACAGTTATCCGCCTCCCATTGGCTGACAGTTATCCGCCTCCCATTGGCTGACAGTTATCCGCCTCCCATTGGCTGACAGTTAAGCGCCTCCCATTGGCTGATATTTATCTGCCTCTCATTGGCTAATCGCTCGCCTCCTCCCATTGGCTCGTTGTTCGCCCCTCTCATTTCCCACCTCCTTTTGGCTCATCCTTGGCCGCCTCCCTTTAATTTCCAATAATTCCCTGCGTCTAATGGCAATAATTCTCTGCCCTTAATACTCGAATAATTCTCTGCCCCTCATTCTCTCATCATTCGCTGCCCCTCATTCTCTAATAATTCGCAGCCTCTACCTGCAATAATTCGCTGATTCTTAATCTCTAATGCTTGGCTTCCTCTCATTCTCAAATAATTCTCTGCCTCCAGCTGCAATAATTTGCTGCTTTTAATTATCTCAAACTTCTCTGCCTCTATTTGTTATATTTCTCTGCCTCTCCTTCTCTCATCGTTTGCTCCCTCTCATTCCCCTCTCGCTTTAAGTACTTTTTCTTGTTCTCTGTCCACTTCTTTATCCTGTGCGTTTCCCGGCTGGAGCCAGACCCCCTTGCTGAGCTCCTGGAAGGGCCGGCAGCCGCAGAGGAAGGGTCTGCGCCCGGGGGCGGCTCTGTGGGGTCGGTTGGCTGAGCGCTCCCGCTCGGGGAGGGCCGAGTTGGTGTCGTGGCTTCGCTTGACGATGATTTCTTGCTCGCTCTGTGTTGTGCAGAAGGTTCTGGCCACCGCTTGGCAGCGGGAGGGCCGGATGGAGGACCTTGGTGGGAAGAGCGAGGCGAAGCAGCCGAGGCCGGCCGGCACCATCCGCACTTGAGCTGGTGTGGCGAGCTCCATTTCCAGCTGAGGGTGATTCCGGGCCCCAGCTCGCCCAACGCGGCGAGAACCCTGCTCTGCTTTCTGGCTCAAAGCTTGCCTCCTGAGGTGTTTCTCGTCATCGGACTCTCCCTGATGCATGGACGAGGCGAGCGCTGGGTGCTGCCGCGTGCCAGTGCGCATCGCCGTGTGGCCGTTGGCAAGCACCTTCCTTCAGAGCCGCTCGCCTCCGGCAGAGAGCGCTCACGGGTGTTGGCTGGCGGGAGAGCTGCCCCGTGAGCAAATGGCTCCGGCTCGTATGGGACAAGTGGGGAGCGAGACCGTGGTGTCCTGCGCAAAACAGGGTGCGGGTGGGCATCCCTGCTCCCTCCGATCTGCTGGCGAGGCCCGCGAGAGGGGAACCGAGGAGCTTCTGCTGAGATCCCGGAGCCAGAAGCTGCCGCTCCAAGGAGAGCTGCCTCAACTCCTCGGGATTGCAGCCGTCCCTCCGCAGCAAGCTGACTCGGCCGCTCTGCACTTCTCAGTCCGGTCGTGCTGCCGTCGGAAACGGCCGCCGTGCTCACCGGCAACGGAACAACAACGCCTGATGACCCAGCGCCGCTGAGGATCGGCGACTGAACCGCAGCCCACGCTGCATCCGTGCCGGTGACTCTCTCTCCCTCTGGCTTCCTCCCAAGACTCCCGGCTTCTATTTCCTATCTTTCCCGGCGCCCGCCTTCCCTTCCCCATCGCCCTGCGTCGGAACGGTGTCCGGCCTCCCCTTCCCCATCTCCCCCGTTAAGGTTTGTCATGAGCTGGTCGGACCAACCCTTGACCCGCTGCTTCTTAACCTCACGCCGGCTATTTGTGCACCAAAGAACCTCCTCTCCCTCCGGTGAACTGCAGCCAGACAGGCTCTGCCAGGGCTCTGCCACTCAGGGCTCTCTCAGTTCTGCTTCCAATTCCTTTCCCAAATTGCCCTTTCTTTGCTCATTCTGATGGCTTTCCTGATTGCTTTTCTCACTTCAATTCTCAAGTCCCGCCTTTGTCCCGCCTGTCTCCAGCTCTCCTTTTCCTCTCCCCGCTGGTTTCCCTGTGCCCAATCCATTTCCATGGCAGTTCCTCACTGCTCTTTCTCGCTTCCGTTCTTTTCCTGTTCCTTTCCTTTTGGGGCCCTTTTGGGGATTCTGTTCAGAACCCTTTTTGCCCCCCCAAAACTTCATTTCTGCGCCCCAACTCCTCTTCTCTCTTTGTGCCCCCAAACGCTCTCCGCTCTTTCCACCCCTCAAGTCGTCCTCTCTAGGCTTTCTCCCCCCCAGGTCCCCTCTTTGCTTTCTGCCCCCTAAATCCCCTCTTTCTTTCTCTGCTTTCTGCCCCCCAAGTCTGCTTGTCTCTTTCCGCCCCCCAAGTGCTCTCCTCTCCTTCTGCCCTCCAGGTCCCCTTTTCTGTCTCTGCCCCCCAAATCACGTCTTCTCTGTCTGCCCCCCAAGTGCTACCTTCCCCTTCTTCCCCCCAATTCCTCTTCTCCCTTTCTGCCACCCAAGTCGTCTCCTCTCTATTTGCTCCCCAAGCCCCCTTCTCTCTTTCTGCCCCCCATGTGCCATCATCTCCTTCTGCCCCCCAAGTCCTCTTCAGTCTCTCTGACCCTCAATTCCCCCCTCTCCTTCTACCCCCAAAGTTGTCTTGTCCTCTCTGCCCCCCAAGTCCTCTTCTCTCCTTCTGCCCAAGTGCTTTCTTCCCTTTCTGACCCACACGTCCTCACCTCTCTGTCTGTCCTCCACGTCCTCCCCTGTTTTTCGGCTCCCCAACTCCTCCCTTCTCGTTCTGCCCCCCACGTCCTCTCGTCTCCTTCTGCCCCCAAGTCTTCTTCTTTCCTTCCACCGCCCAACTTCTCCCCACTCTTTCTGCCCCCCAACTCCCCTCTTCCTTTCTGCCCCCCAAGTGCTCTCCTCTCTTTATCCCCCCAAGTCCCTTCTTCTTTTCTGCCCCTCAAGTCCCCTCCCCTACTTCTGCCCCCTAATTCCTCTCCTCTCCGTCTGCCCCCCAGCTCTTCTCCACACCTTCTGTCCCAAAGTCCTCTCATTCTGCCCCCCAATTCAACTCTTCCTTTCTGCCCCCCAAGTCCTCTCGTCTCCTTCTGCCCCCCAAGTGCCCTTCTCTTGTTCTGCCCCCCGTGTCCCGTCCTCTCTTTCTGTCCCTTACGTCCCCTTCTCCCTTTCTACTCCCATGTCCACTCTACCTTTCTGCCCCCCGAGTCCCCTCATCTCCTTCTGACTCCCAAGTCCTGACCTCTCTTTCTGACCCCCAAGTCTTCTCCTCTTTCTCCAACCCATGTCTTCTCTTCTCTTATTACCCCAAAAGTCCTTATCTGTCTTTCTGCCCCCCAAGTAATCACATTCTTTGTCTCCAAGGCCCCTCCTCTCTTTCTGCCCCACAAGTGCTCTCCTCCCTTTCTGTCCCCCACGTCCTCCCCTGTCTTTCGGCTCCCCAACTCCTCCCTTCTCGTTCTGCCCCCAAACTCTTCCTGCCCCCTAAGCCTTCTCTTCTCTTTCTGCCTCCCAAGCGCTCTCCTTTTTTCTGCGTCGTTGTGCACTTTGTGGATGGGCGTCTGCACACAGCAGCTTGGAGGGCTGAAAAGGTCAGCCCTGAGTGTTGTGTTTCCTTCTTTGTCGTCACCTGGCACCTCATGCAGACAGCTGCTGGCTGTCATGCACACGTGGTGTAGGGGAACCCGTGCTGGGGCACCGGGCAGAAACTGGAGCGGAGGGAGTTGGGCCTTGGTGTGAGCAGGAATTGGTTTAGGGTGAGGGTGACGGAGCACTGGAACAGGCTGCCCAGGGGGGTTGTGGAGTCTCCTGCTCTGGAGATATTCCAGCCCCGCCTGGATGCCGAGCTGTGTGTGGGGAACTGTTACTGACAGCCTGAAGCTGGGACTGACCATCTGAGGCAAGGGACGGCTCAGCTGCGGGAGCACAGGTGAAGGCAATTCAGCTGTGCTCCCGGAAGGGGTGGAGCTTGACTCCGCCTCTCCAAATGCCATGGAAGGGCTGACCAGCACTAAGGCAGCATCTCTGTTGGACTTTGCTCCTGTGTGGAGTTCCTTGTGGCCAGCGGCCATCTTAACTGTGAGCCTCAGCCTTGGGGAGTTATTCCCATATAACCTCTGGCTATCCATCTATTATGCCCTGTAGAATTACAACTCTACAGCCCCCCAACTCAGTCCTCTCTATCCACCCCTCAAGTCCTCTCCTCCGTTTCCACCCCCCAAGTCCCCTCTTTCTTTCTCTGCTTTCCGCCCCCAAGACCCCTCTTTGGTTTCTTGGCATTCTGTCCCCCGAGTCCCCTCTTTCTTTCTTGGCTTTCAGCCCCCCAAGTGCTCCCTTCCCTTTCTGCCCCCCAGGTCCCCTCTTTTTTTCTGGGCTTTCTGCCCCCCAAGTCCCCTCTTTCTTTCTGGGCTTTCTGCCCCCCGAGTCCCCTCTTTCTTGGCTTTCTGCCCCCCGAGTCTCCTCTTTCTTTTTGGCTTTCTCCCCCCCAGGTCCCCTCTTTGCTTTCTGCCCCCTAAATCCCCTCTTTCTTTCTCTGCTTTCTGCCCCCCAAGTCTGCTTGTCTCTTGCCGCTCCCCGAGTGGTCTCCTCTCTTTGTGCCCCCAAAGCCCTCCCTCTTTTTCCGCCCCCCCACTCCCTCCCCCCCCAGCACAGGGCTGAGCAGAACCATTGGAACGCTTGAACATTGACACAGCAGCTTGGTGAAGAAGCCACCTTGGAGATGCTGGATGGGCAACTGTGGCTGGCAGCCTGAAGCTGGGATGGAGCAGCTGAGGCAAGCGCTGAGTCAGCTGCGGGAGCACAGGTGAAGGCAATTCAGCTGTGCTACCGGAAGGGGTGGAGCCCGGCTGCAGCTCTCCTCAAGCCCATGGAAGGGCTGACTGCCACTGAGGCAGGATCTCTTTCTCTGGAGATGGCTCCTGGCTGGAGTTTGCTGCCAGCCTTCGACATGGCTGAGCATTTGCCCTTGATCGTAGATGATCTTTCCATCAGCAGCATCTTTCGGCCCAGACATCTGCATGACCCCTGTGTCCCTCTCACCGTACGGCTGGAACCGCACAGATGTGCGGTGCGGTGGGGATCCAAGCGGGTTGCTTCTGCCTCGGATTGTCCAGATGTCCTGACAGCATTTCCAGCTGCGGCCCTGCCACAGCTTTTCCATGCCAGCTACTGGGAATCAACGGGCGTTGTGGCATTCGTTTCCACACAGCTTGCTCCTCTTTCTTGCTCTCTGCGCCGAGGAAGAATGGCTGTGATTGAGAGGGAGGAAGGAAGAAGGAGGAGACTGAAGCGTACAAGAAAAGACCTCTCGTTGGCTCCCCCAAGTAAGTCCAGGCCTCTCCTTCCTGCCCCCCAAGTAAGTCCAGGCCTCTCCTTTTTTGCCCCCCAACTCAGCCCAGGCCTCCCCTTCCCGCCCCCCAAGTCCCCCCTCCCTTCTCGCCCCCCAACTCCTCTCCTCTCTTGGCTTTGTGCCCCCCAAGTCCCCTCTTTCTTGACTTTCTGCCATCCAAGTCCCCACCTCCCTTTCTGCCCCCCTGGTGCTCCCTTCTCTTTCTGCCCCCCAAGTCCCCTCTTACTTTCTCCGCTGTCCGCCCCCCACGTCAGTCCATCCTCCCTTTCTGCCCCCAAATTTAATCCTCTCCTTCCACCCCCCAACTCAGTCCTCCATTTCCACCCCCCAAGTCGATCACTCCTCCCTTTCCACCCCCCAGGTCAGTTGTCCCTTTCCGCCCCACAACTCAGTCCTACCCTTTCTGCCCCCCAAGTGAGTCACTGCTCCCTTTCCGCCCCCCAAGCGCTCTCTTCTCTTTCCGTCCCCAGTCCCCTCCTCGCCTCGCTTTTTGCCCCCCACGTCCTCCCTTGCTGCCCCCCAAGTCCTCTGCTTTATTTCTTCCCCCCAAGTCATTTCTTTCTGCCCCCCAAGAGCTCTCCTCCCTTTCTGAACCCCAACTCGCTCTTCTCTTTCAACCCCCCAACTCCTCTCCTCCCTTTCTGCCCCCCAACTCCTCTATTTCCACTCCCCTAACACCTCCATTTCTGCCCCCCAAGTTGTCTCTAATCTTTCCGCCTCACAAGTGCTCTCCTCTCTGTGTGCCCCGCAAGTCCTCCCTTCCCTTTCCACCCCCCAAGTCCCCTCTTTCTTTCCTTTCTGCCCCCCAGTCCCCTCCTTCTTTGTGGGCTTTCAGCCCCCCAAGTCCCCTCTTTCTTCCTTTACTTCTGCCCCCGAAGTCCCCTCCTTCGTTCTCTGCTTTCCGCCCCCCAAGTCACTCAGTCCCCTCCTCTCGTTCTGCCCCCCAAGTGCTCTCTTCCCTTTCCACCTCCCAAGTAGTTTCATTTCTTTCGTTCCAAGTTCCCTCCCCTTTTCCTGCCCCCCAAGTGCTCTCTTTCCGCCCCTCAAGTCAGTCCTCGCCTCACTGTCGTTGTCTGCTCCTCTCTTTCGGTCCCCCAAGCGCAGTCCCATCTTTCGGCCCCCCAGGTCACTTCCTCTTTTTTTGCCCCCCAAGTGCAGGCCTCTTTTTTTGCCCCCCAAGTGCAGGCCTCTTTTTTTGCCCCCCAAGTTCCCCCTTCCTTTCTTTCTGCCCCCCAAGTCCCCTCTTTCTTTGTTTCCTTTCTGCACCCCAAATCCTCTCTTTCTCTCTTGGCTTTCTGCCCCCCAAGTCTCCTCTTCCTTTCTGGTCTTTCTGCCCCACAAGTCATCTCTTTCTACCCCCAAGTGCTCCCGTCTCTTCCACCCCCATGTTCCCTTTTTGCTTTCTGCCCCCAAGTCCCCTCTTTGGTTGATTTCCTCTCTGCCCCACATGTGCTCTCTTCTCTGTATGCCCCTCACGTGCTCCCCTCTCTTGCTGCCCCCCAAGTATTCTCCTTGTGCCACCCATTTGCTCGCTTCTCTTTCTGCCCCCCAAGTCCCCTCTTTATGGGCTTTCCACCCCCCAAGTCTGTTCCTCCCTTTCTGCCCCCCAAGTCTACTCTTTCTTTCCTTTCTGCTCACCAAGTCTGTTCCTCCCTTTCTGCCCCCCAACTCCTCCCTTCACTTTCTGCCCCCCAAGTCAGTCAGTCCTCCCTTTCTGCCCCCAATTTAGTTGGTACCCTCTCTCTGCCCCCCAAGTGCTCTCCTCTGTTTCTGCCCCCCAAGTCCCCTCTTTCTTTCCTGGCCTTCTGCCCCCCAAGTCCCCTCCTCGTTTCTCTGCTTTCTGCCCCCAAGTCCCCTCTTCCTTTCTGGGCTTTCTGCCCAACAAGTTCCTTCTTCCTTTCTGCCCCCCAGGTCCCCTCCACTCTTTCTGCCCCCCAAGTCCTCTCCCCTCCTTCTGCCCCACAACCTGTTTCCTCTCTTCAGGTCCCCCAAGTCCCCTCTTCTGTTTCGGCCCCCCAAGTCCTCTCCCCTCCTTTTACCTCCCAAGTCCCCTCCGGTCCTTTTGCCTCCCAGGTCCTCACCTCTCTTCCTGCCCCCCAAGTCCTCTCCTCCCTTTCAGCCCCCCAAGAGCTCTCCTCTCCTTCTGCCCCCCAAGTCCCCTCTTTCTTTCTGGGCTTTCTGCCCCCCAAGTCCCCTCTTTCTTTCTGGGCTTTCTGCCCCCCAAGTCCCCTCTTTCTTTCTGGGCTTTCTGCCCCCCAAGTCCTCACCTCTATTTCTGTCCCACAACCTGTTTCCTCTCTTCCCGCCCCCCAATTCCCTTCCTCTCTTTCTGCCCTCCCGGTCTCCTCCTCTCCTTCTGCCCCCCATGTTCCCTCTTTCTTTCTCTGTTTTCAGCCCCCCAAGTCCCCTCTCTTCGCTTTCTGCCCCCTAAGTCGTCTCTTCCCTTTCTGCCCTCCAAGAGCTCCCTTCCCTTTCTCACCCCCAGCTCAACTTTTTCCGCCCCCCAAGTGCCCTCCTCTGTTTTTTCCCCCCAACTGCTCCCTCCTTTTCCTGCCCATCAGGTGCACTCTATTCTTTCTGCCCCCCCAAGTCTACTCTTCCTTTACTTTCTGCCCCCCAACTCCTCCCATCTCTTTCTGCCCCCCAAGTCCTCTCCTCTATTTCCACTCCCCTAACACCTCCATTTCTGCCCCCCAAGTTGTCTCTAATCTTTCCGCCTCACAAGTGCTCTCCTCTCTGTGTGCCCCCCAAGTCCTCCTTTCCCTTTCAGCCCAAGTCTCCTCTTTCTTTCTTGATTTCCGCCCCCCAAGTCATCTCATTCTGCCCCCCAAGTGCTCCCTTCCCAGTCCACCCCCCAAGAGAGCCAGTCCTGCGTTTCTGCCCCCCAAGTCTCCTCTTTCTCGGTGGGCTTTCCGCCCCCGAAGTGCTCTCCACTCTTTCTGCCCCCCAGTTTCCTTCATCTCTTTCTGCCCCCCAAGTCCGCTCTTCCTTTCTGCCCCCCAAGTCCCCTCCTCTCCTTCTGTTCCCCAAGTCCTCTTCAGACTTTCTGGTCCCTAACTTCCCTCCTCCCGCTCTGCCCCACAACTCCCCTCGTCCTTTCTGCCCCCCAACTCAGTCACTGCTCCCTTTCCACCCCTCAAGTGAGTCAGTGCTCCCGTTCCACCCCCAAAGTGAGTCGTCAGTGCTCCTTTTCCTCCCCCCAATTGAGTCAGTGCTGTTTTTCCTCCCCCCAAGTGAGTCCGTGCTCCCGTTCCGCCCCCTAAGTGAGTCAGTGCTCCCTCACACCCCCCAAGTGAATCCGTGCTCCCGTTCCGCCCCCCAAGTGAGTCACTTCTTCCTTTCCACCCCCAAACTCAGCCACTTCTCCCTTTACGTCCCACAAGTCATTCTTTGCCTCGCTTTGCACCCCCCAAGTCAGTCATCTCCTTCCTTTCCACCCCCACGTGAGTCAGTGCTAAATTTCCGCCCCCCAACTCATTCCTTGCTCCCGTTCCACCGCCCAAGTGAGTCAGTCCTCCCTTTCCGCCCCCCAACTCAGTCAGTCCTCGCTTTCCGACCCTCACGTCAGTCAGTCCCCCCTTTCTGCCCCCCAAGTGCTCTCCTCTCTTTCTGCACCCAGCTCCCGTCCTCTCTTTCTGCCCCCCAAGTCCCCAAGTTTGCTCCAATTTTGGTCCAATCCTTTTCTTGGTAAAATCCATTTCCATGGGAGTTTCTCATTGCTCTTTCTTGGTTCCGTTCTTTTCCTGTTCATTTCCTATTCTGTTCAGAACCCTTTTTGCCCCCCCAAAACTTCATTTCTGCCCCCCAAGCACTCTCCTCTCTTTGTGCCCCCCAAGTCCCCAAGTTTGGTCCAATTTTGGTCCAATCCTTTTCTTTTTTTTATTTCCTTTTTCGCCTCTCTTTGTCCAATTCCTTTCCCTTTCCTTTTCCTGTTTCCTTTTCCCTGCCTCTTCACGCTGTTGGATGCTGCTCCTTCAGGGGGTCTCAGTCCAGCTCTTTTTTGTCCATTTTGCTGTCCAGGTTTCGGTTCCATTCTTTCTCCACTTCTTTTCCTTTGTTAAGTTCTGTGTCCCCCTCGTGTCCCCCTTTCTGCCCCCCTCTTGTCCCCCTCCTTTCCTTTTCCTTTCCTTTCCCCCTTTCCTTTTCCGTGTCTCTTCACGCTGTTCGGTGCTGTTCCTTCAGGGGGTCTCAGTCCAGCTCTTTTCCTTTATATGATCTTTCTCCGTTTCTTTGTCCAATCCTTTCCATTTGTATTGTTCTTTTGAAAGGTGAAAGAAGGCCCCCACAGTAAAGGAGAGAAAGGAACTTCACAGAAACTGGGACAGGGGTAGTGAAAAGCTAGTTGATGTGGAAGCTGTTAGAAGAATGGGGCTTGCAGACACCGTGTCTGGAATAACAAGGCGGATGAAGGCCAGCAAGACAAGGGTGCAACAGCCCGAGAACAGTGAGGTGATTGGATGTCCACAGGGCAAGCTGGAACCAGTCTGAGGGGTGCCCCTCCCCCTGGGTCGAAAGTTGACAGCGAGGAAGACGATGAGCCTTCATCCCACGACCACCCCCACGACTCACTCCGCACGCGCAAGGGGGGAGGGACCGCATGCTCATGGGGTCTCAGGAATGTCATGGATATGGATCCGAATTCCTGCCAACAACTGATTCTGTCTTAGTTCAGCCTCTACCTGCAGCACGCTTTCTCCCAGCGGTGTGCAAGCGAGGCGGAGCTATCCCCCTTGCACCAGGGTGTGTGCGCATCGCTCATTAAACATACCTGCTTTAGAACTACTTGGTGCTTACGGAGTTTGATTTCCGCACGCCACAGCTGTCCATGGACCAGCTGCCTTCGGGCTCCCCGGTGCTGATGGCCGGCAGTCCCCCCTGTCGCTGTCACCCAACGTGGGTTGGTTCTCTTCTCCTTGGCTTTGGTGCTGCTTCTGGCCGTCATGCCACGTTTCTCTTCTCTCTGCTTGTTTTCCATGCTGTCCGCCAATGCCTCGTTGGAGTTTCAATGACCCAAACGTGGCCTGCTGCTCTCGGCCCAAGGAGATGGACAAAGCTGAGGTAGGCTCCAAAACGTCTCCACCTCCATCTCTGTCCTTCATTCTCTCCCTCTCTCCCTTAAATTCCGCCTTCAATTCCCTCTCTCTCTCATCATTCCCTAACTCCGGGATTTCTCCATCTCCACCTGTAGCAGTTCTCCATCTCTAAGAGTTTTCAGTCTACTCTCCCGTTCTCTAAGAGCTCTCCGTCCTTAACGCTCTAATAACGCTCTATCGCTAATAATGCTCCGTCTCTCATGAATCTCATTCTCTCCCTCTCCATCTCCGCTTCTCTAACAAAGCCATCTTTAAGAATTCTCTCTCATTCTCAACCGCTAATGCTAATAGTTCTCTACCGGTAATAATTCCCTCTCTCTAAGAATCTCTCTCTCTCTTTCTGTATTTCTAGTTCTCTAAGAACTCCCGGTCTAATTCTCTATCTCTGCCTCTAACAAACAGTTCTCTGGCTCTAATTCTCTATTAACTGTTGATCTAATTCTCCATTCTCAACCTTTACCCCTAATCCTTCTCAATCCATACCAATCATCTATTAATTTTCTGCCTATAACAATTTCTATCCCTCCAAATTCTTCCTCTACGATTCTGTATCTCTCATTCTCTGATGATTCTCAAAATGGCTGCCTCCAATCTTAATGCCGTTCTACATATCATTGTAATACTGTGCAGCCTCTCATTCTCTAATAACTCGCTGCCTCTCATTGTAATATTTCTCTGCCTCTCATTATCTAGCAATTCGATCCTTCTCATTCTCCAATCATTCCCTGCCTCTCATTCTCCTCTCATTTGCTGCCACTAACTGTCATCATTCGCTGCCTCTCCTTCTCTCATCATACGCTGACTCTAATTAGAAAACTTAGCTTCCTCTAGCACTCTGTTAACTCTTTGCCACTCATTCTGTAATAATTCGCTGTCTCTAATTCTCTGATATTTCACTGCATCTCATTCTCTAATAATTCTCTGCCACTCGTTCTCTCATCATTCCCAGCCTCCCATTCTCTCATAGTTCGCTGCCTCTTATTCTATCCTAATTCGCAGTCTCCCACTCTCTAACAATTCTCTGCCAGTCATTCTCTAATGATTATCTCCTTCTCATTCTCTCATTGTTCGCTGACCCTAATTGTAATAACCCTGTCTCTCACTCTCTAAGAATTCTGTCTCTCGTTCTCTAATTATTCTTTCTCTTCCATTCTCTAATAATTCTCCGTCTTTCATCTCGAATCCTTTGCTGCCTCTCATTGTAATTATTCTCTGCCACTAGTTCTGTAATAATTCTCTTTGTCTAATTCCCTCCTCATTCGCTGCCTCCCAGTCTCTCATCATTCTCTGCCACTGATTCTCTCCTGATTTTCTGCCCCCTATACTCTCATAATGCACTGCCTCTCATTCTCTTGTAGTTTGCTGCCACTCATTACCTCATCATTCGCCGCCTCCCGTTTTCTCATCATTCGCTGCTTCCCATTCTCAAATAATCCTCTTATTCTCTAGCAATTCTCTGCCAGGCATTCTCTATTAATTCTCTCCCTCTCATTCTCTCGTAATTCAACGCCTCTCATTCTCTTATAGTTAATTTGCTGCATCTCATTCTCTTATCATTTCCTGCCTCTCGTTCTCTAACTCGCTGACTTTCATTGTCTAATAATTCGCTGCCTCCCATTATCTTACAATCCTCTGCCTCTCATTCTGTAGCAATTCTCTGCCACTCATTCTCTCATAATTATCTCCCTCGCATTCTCTCATACTGCGCTGCCTCTCATTCTCTCTTCATTCGCTGCCTCCCATTCTCTACTGATTCTCTGACTCTCATTGTAATAATTCGCTTCCTCTAATATCCTAATAATCCTTTGCCACTAATTCTCTAACCATTCACTGCCTCTAATTCTCTAATATTTCTCTACATCTCATTATCTAACAATTCACTGTCTCCCATTCTCTGATAATTCGCTGCCCCTAATTGTAATACTTTGCTGCCGCTCATTCTCTACAATTTCTCTGCATCTCATTCCCTACTAATTCGCTGCCTCCCATGTTTTCAAACTTTGCTGCCTCCCATTCTCTCAAAATTTGCTCCCTCTCATACTCTCATACTTCAACGCCTCTCACACAACTGTAATTCAATGCCTCTCACACTCTTGAAATGCAACGCCTCCCATTCTCCCAGAATTTCCTGCCTCTCATTGTGTAATAATTTGCTGCCGCTCATTCTCTCATCATTCAATGGCTTCCGTTCTCTCATGATTTCCCGTGTCTCATTCTCTAATAATTCACTGCCTTTTCTTCTCCAATAATCCTCTTCACTTATTCTGAAGAAATTCTCTGCCGCTCATTCTCTCATCATTCGCTGCCTCTCATGCTCTCATAATTCACTGCCTCCCATTCTCTCCCAATCCGCTGCCCCAATTGTAAAAATTCCCTGCCCCTACTTGTCCAGTATTTCGCTTCATGTCATACGCTGATAATCCTCTGTCTCTCATTCTCTAACAATTCTCTGCCACTCATTCTCTAGTAATTGTCTCCCTCCCTTTCTTTCATCATTCTGTGTCTCATTCCCTCAGAATTCAACGCCTCTCATTCCCTACAAATTCGGTGATTCTAACTGGAATTAGAGTCTCTTTGTCGATCTCCATTTCTCCTGCTGGCCGAGGCCCCTCCCCCCGGGCCGAGGCCCCTCCCCCCGGATTCTCCTTATTCCAATTCTTTTCCCAATTCCCATTGCTTTGGAATTCCTTTTCGTTGTCTTTTCCAACTTGTGTTCGTTTTGCCAATTCTCCTCCTTTATTTTTCCCTTCTTCTAATTCCAATTCCTTTCCTCTCTTCCCACCCCCCAAGTCCCCTCCGCCCTTTCCGCCCTCCAAGTCCCCTCTTTCTTTCTCGGCTTCCCGCCCCGCAGGTTCCCTCTTTGCTTATCGCCCCCCACGTCCCCTCCTCTCTTTCTGCCCTTCAGGAGCTCCCCTCTTTTTCTGCCCCCCAAGTCGCCTCCTCTCTGCTTTGCGCCCCCAAGTCCCCTTCTGTCAGCTTTCTGACCCCCAAGCCTTCTCTTCTCTTTCTGCCTCCCAAGCGCTCTCCTTTTTTCTGCGTCCTTGTGCACTTTGTGGATGGGCGTCTGCACACAGCAGCTTGGAGGGCTGAAAAGGTCAGCCCTGAGTGTTGTGTTTCCTTCTTTGTCGTCACCTGGCACCTCATGCAGACAGCTGCTGGCTGTCATGCACACGTGGTGTAGGGGAACCCGTGCTGGGGCACCGGGCAGAAACTGGAGCGGAGGGAGTTGGGCCTTGGTGTGAGCAGGAATTGGTTTAGGGTGAGGGTGACGGAGCACTGGAACAGGCTGCCCAGGGGGGTTGTGGAGTCTCCTGCTCTGGAGATATTCCAGCCCCGCCTGGATGCCGAGCTGTGTGTGGGGAACTGTTACTGACAGCCTGAAGCTGGGACTGACCATCTGAGGCAAGGGACGGCTCAGCTGCGGGAGCACAGGTGAAGGCAATTCAGCTGTGCTCCCGGAAGGGGTGGAGCTTGACTCCGCCTCTCCAAATGCCATGGAAGGGCTGACCAGCACTAAGGCAGCATCTCTGTTGGACTTTGCTCCTGTGTGGAGTTCCTTGTGGCCAGCGGCCATCTTCACTGTGAGCCTCAGCCTTGGGGAGTTATTCCTATCTAACCTCTGGCTATCCATCTATTACGCCCTGTAGAATTACAGCTATACAACCTTGTGTAATTACAACTCTACAGCCCCCGAACTCAGTCCTCCGTTTCCACCCCCCAAGTCCTCTCCTCCGTTTCTGCCCCTCAAGTCCCCTCTTTCTGGGCTTTCCGCCTCCCACGTCCCCTCTTTCTTTCTTGGCTCTCCGCCCCCCAAGTCCCCCCTTTTTTCCTTTGATTTCTCTGCCCCAAGTCCCCTCTTTCTCTGCTTTCTGCCCCCCAAGAACCCTCTTTCTTACTTGGCTTTCCGCCCCCCAACTCCTTTCCTCTGTTTCCGCCCCCCAAGTCCTTCCTTCTCATTCTGCCCCCCTCAGATCCCCCCCCTCCTTTTCAGCACTTTGTCCAGCTCTTTGTGCAGTTCTTTCTGCCGTCCTTCTCCTCTTTCGCTTCTCTGTCCGCTTTGTTTCCTTTATTCGGTCTTTGTGCAGATCTTTTCGTTATGCGGTTCCTGGTCCAGTTCCTGGTCCGGTTCTTTTCCTGTTCTCTGTGCAGTTCTTTTACTCTTTTTTTCTCCAGTTTTTAGTCCAGGAAATCGTAATAATTCTCAGCCCTTAATCCTCGAATAATTCGCCGCCTCCCATTCCCTAACAATTCTCTGCCTCTCATTCTCTCCTCGTTAACTGCCCCTAATTGTTGTCATCATCTGCCTCTCCTGCCCTCCTCGTGGGCTGCCTCTCCTGCTCTCCCATTCCTGTGCCCCAGCTGCCTTAGTGCTCCCTGGTGCTGATAGGCCGGCAGTGCCTCCCGTCGCTCCCACCCGATCGGCACGGCTCTGTTCTGTCCGTTCTGGATTCCATCGCAGATTCAGCAGCGTTCTCCCTGTTGATGCGGCGTTTCTCTTCTCTCTTCTCTCGCCTTCCGTGCTGCCCGGCGGTGCCTCGTCGGCCTTTCGGCGACCCAAACGCTGCCTGCTCCTTGCTGACCCAGCGTGATGCCCTCAGAAGAGGCGGGCACCCAAACGGGCTTCCGGCGAGCGCCGTGTAAGACTTGGGGCTCCTCGGATGAGCCCTATTCCTCCCTAACCCGTGTTGTTCAGTCCCGCTCGGGAGGGTTTGAACTTCCATTCTAGGGCTGCAGACTCCACCGTCAGACGGCGCTGCCTGTCCTCACCTCCCCGGGTTGCGGCGTCGGACGTGCCCTGACGCTCGGAAAGGGCTCAGCCCTGCCTTCCTCCTTCCCACAAGGTGAGCCCTGCTCGGCTTCTCTTGCGTTCAACGGGAGGCGACGGAGAGTTGGGACCTTGGCCAGCTGTGCAAGGGCTCTGCTGAGGAGCTTCCAGGATGCAGCTGGAGGTAGCGGCCATTTTGGTCCCGCTCTCGTCCCACTCTTCTCCTTTTCCTCTCCCCGCTGGTTTCCCTGTGCCCAATCCATTTCCATGGCAGTTCCTCACTGCTCTTTCTCGCTTCCGTTCTTTTCCTGTTCCTTTCCTTTTGGGGCCCCTCCCCCCCTTTTCCTCATTCCAGTTCTTTGCCCAATTCCCATTCCTTTCCCATTCCGCTTCTTTCCTTGGCTTGGCCTTTTCCCGCTTCGCTTCCTTTTCTTTCTCCGATCCTTTTTCCTTCCTTTTCCTTCTTCTAATTCCAATTCCTTTCCAATCCCAGTTCCAGTTCCTTTCTCACTTCCTTTTCCAGCTCTGCTTCTTTGCAAAACCCTTATCTCCTCCGTGTCCGCTCCTCCCTTTCTGCCCCCCAAGTCCATCAGTGCTCCCTTTCCACCGCTCAACTCAGTCTCTCCTCCCTTTCTGCCCCCCAAAGTCCCCTCTTTCTTTCTTTGCTTAGAGGCCCCCAAGTCCCCTCTTTCTTTCTCTGTTTTCAGCCCCCCAATTCCCCTCTTCCTTTCTGCCCCCCAAGTCCCCTTCAATCCTTCTGGCCCCCAACTTCCCTCCTCCCGTTCTGCCCCACAACTCCCCTTTTCCGTTCTGCCCCCCAATCGCTCTCCTCTCTTTCTGCCCCCAAGTCGTCTTGTTGCCTTTTACCCACAAGTTGTCTCTTTCAGCCCCCCAAGTCCCCTCTTTATTCATGGACTCTCTGCCCCCCCAAGTCCCCTCTTTGTTTCTTCCTTTTGGCCCCCCAATTCCCCACATTCTTGCTAGGCTTTCTGCCCCACAAGTTGTCTCTTGTGTTTCTGCCACCCAAGACCTCTGCTGTGTTTCTGCCACCCAAGACCTCTGCTGTGTTTCTGCCCCCCAAGTCCCCTCTTTCTTCCTCTGCTTTCTGCCCCCCACGTCCTCTCGTCTCCTTCTGCCCCCAAGTCGTCTTCTTTCCTTCCACCCCCCAACTCCCCTCCTCTCCTTCTGCCCCCAAGTCCCCTTCTCTCGTTCTGCCCCCCATGTCCCATCCTCTCTTTCTGCCCCTTAAGTCCCTTTCTACCCCCGTGTCCACACTACCTTTCTGCCCCCCAAGTCCCCTCCTTTCCTTCTGCCCCCTTCCCCACCTCTCGTTCTGCCCCCAAAGTCCTCCCCTCTCGTTCTGCCCCCCATGTCCTCCCCTCTCCTTTTGCCCACTTTGTGCTGCCCCCTCTCTCTGCCCCCCAAGTGCTCCCCTGTTTCCACCCCGCAAGTCAGTCAGTCCCCTCTTTCTGCCCCCTAAGTCCCCAAGTTTGGTTCAATTTTGGTCCAATCCTTTTCTTTTTTTATTTCCTTTTTCGCCTCTCTTTGTCCAATTCCTTTCCCTTTCCTTTTCCTGTTTCCTCTTCCCTGCCTCTTCACGCTGTTGGATGCTGCTCCTTCAGGGGGTCTCAGTCCAGCTCTTTTCCTTTAGAAGATCTTTGTCCATTTTGCTGTCCAGGTTTCGGTTCCATTCTTTCTCCACTTCTTTTCCTTTGTTAAGTTCTGTGTCCCCCTCGCGTCCCCCTTTTTGCCCCCCTCTTGTCCCCCTCCTTTCCTTTTCCTTTCCTTTCCCCCTTTCCTTTTCCGTGTCTCTTCACGCTGTTCGGTGCTGTTCCTTCGGGGGCTCTTGGTCCAGGTCCTGGTGCAGCTCTTTTCCTTTAGAAGCTCTTTGTCCAGTTCTTTGTCCCCTACTTGTCATGTTTTGGTTCTTTGTCCAGTTGATTTTGGTCCAGGTTTTGTTCCATTCTTGGTCCAGTTCTTTTCAGTGTTGGCTTCTTGGTCTGCTTCTCGCTCCATGTCCACTTTGGGTCCAATTTTGGTCCAGTTTTTGGCTCGTCGCTCTCCGACTCCCATTGGCTAATAGTTCACCGCTTCTCACTGCTTAATTGTTTACCTCCTCCCATTAGCTAATCGCTTCCTGCCTCTCGTTCTCCGCCTCCCATTGGCTCGTCGTTCACCGCCTCCCATTGGCTCGTCGTTCACTATCACCCATTGGCTCGTTGTTCTCCGCCTCCCATTGGCTGACAGTTCGCCGCCTCCCATTGGCTCGTTGTTCACCGCCTCCCATTGGCTGACAGTTCACCGCCTCCCATTGGCTGACAGTTCGCCGCCTCCCATTGGCTGACAGTTCGCCGCCTCCCATTGGCTGACAGTTCGCCGCCTCCCATTGGCTGACAGTTCGCCGCCTCCCATTGGCTGACAGTTCGCCGCCTCCCATTGGCTGACAGTTCGCCGCCTCCCATTGGCTGACAGTTCGCCGCCTCCCATTGGCTGACAGTTCGCCGCCTCCCATTGGCTGACAGTTCGCCGCCTCCCATTGGCTGACAGTTCGCCGCCTCCCATTGGCTGACAGTTCGCCGCCTCCCATTGGCTGACAGTTCGCCGCCTCCCATTGGCTGACAGTTCGCCGCCTCCCATTGGCTGACAGTTCGCCGCCTCCCATTGGCTGACAGTTCGCCGCCTCCCATTGGCTGACAGTTCGCCGCCTCCCATTGGCTGACAGTTCGCCGCCTCCCATTGGCTGACAGTTCGCCGCCTCCCATTGGCTGACAGTTCGCCGCCTCCCATTGGCTGACAGTTCGCCGCCTCCCATTGGCTGACAGTTCGCCGCCTCCCATTGGCTGACAGTTCGCCGCCTCCCATTGGCTGACAGTTCGCCGCCTCCCATTGGCTGACAGTTCGCCGCCTCCCATTGGCTGACAGTTCGCCGCCTCCCATTGGCTGACAGTTCGCCGCCTCCCATTGGCTGACAGTTCGCCGCCTCCCATTGGCTGACAGTTCGCCGCCTCCCATTGGCTGACAGTTCGCCGCCTCCCATTGGCTGACAGTTCGCCGCCTCCCATTGGCTGACAGTTCGCCGCCTCCCATTGGCTGACAGTTCGCCGCCTCCCATTGGCTGACAGTTCGCCGCCTCCCATTGGCTGACAGTTCGCCGCCTCCCATTGGCTGACAGTTCGCCGCCTCCCATTGGCTGACAGTTCGCCGCCTCCCATTGGCTGACAGTTCGCCGCCTCCCATTGGCTGACAGTTCGCCGCCTCCCATTGGCTGACAGTTCGCCGCCTCCCATTGGCTGACAGTTCGCCGCCTCCCATTGGCTGACAGTTCGCCGCCTCCCATTGGCTGACAGTTCGCCGCCTCCCATTGGCTCACAGTTCGCCGCCTCCCATTGGCTCACAGTTCGCCGCCTCCCATTGGCTCACAGTTCGCCGCCTCCCATTGGCTCACAGTTCGCCGCCTCCCATTGGCTCACAGTTCGCCGCCTCCCATTGGCTCACAGTTCGCCGCCTCCCATTGGCTCACAGTTCGCCGCCTCCCATTGGCTCACAGTTCGCCGCCTCCCATTGGCTCACAGTTCGCCGCCTCCCATTGGCTCACAGTTCGCCGCCTCCCATTGGCTCACAGTTCGCCGCCTCCCATTGGCTCACAGTTATCCGCCTCCCATTGGCTCGTCGTTCTCTGCCCCCCATTGGCTGACAGTTAACCACCTCCCATTGGCTCGTTGTTCGCCGCCTCCCATTGGCTCGTTGGTCGCCGCCTCCCATTGGCTGATATTTATCTGCTTCTCATTGGCTCCTCTTTCACCGCCTCTCATTGGCTAATCGCTCGCCTCCTCTCATTGGCCAATTGTTTGCCCCTCTCATTTCACACCTCCCATTGGCTCATCCTTGGCCGCCTCCCTTTAATTTCCAATAATTCCCTGCGTCTAATGGCAATAATTCTCTGCCCTTAATACTCAAATAATTCTCTGCCCCTCATTCTCTCATCATTCGCTGCCCCTCATTCTCTAATAATTCGCAGCCTCTACCTGCAATAATTCGCTGATTCTTAATCTCTAATGCTTGGCTTCCTCTCATTCTCAAATAATTCTCTGCCTCCAGCTGCAATAATTTGCTGCTTTTGATTATCTCATACTTCTCTGCCTCTATTTGTTATATTTCTCTGCCTCTCCTTCTCTCCTCGTTTGCTGCCACTCATTCCCCTCTCGCTTTCAGTACTTTTTCTTGTTCTCTGTCCACTTCTTTATCCTGTGCGTTTCCTGGGTGGAGCCAGACCCCCTTGCTGAGCTCCTGGAAGGGCCGGCAGCCGCAGAGGAAGGGTCTGCGCCCGGGGGCGGCTCTGTGGGGTCGGTTGGCTGAGCGCTCCCGCTCGGGGAGGGCCGAGTTGGTGTCGTGGCTTCGCTTGACGATGATTTCTTGCTCGCTCTGTGTTGTGCAGAAGGTTCTGGCCACCGCTTGGCAGCGGGAGGGCTGGATGGAGGACCTGGGTGGGAAGAGCGAGGCAAGGCAGCCAAGGAGCTGCGCTGCCCCCAACGCAGCCTGCTGCACTCGGCCCAAGGAGATGGACAAAGCTGAGGTAGGCTCCAAAACATCTTGGCCTCCATCTCTGTCCTTCATTCTCTCCCTCTCTCCCTTAAATTCCGCCTTCAATTCCCTCTCTCTCTCATCATTCCCTAACTCCGGGATTTCTCCATCTCCACCTGTAGCAGTTCTCCATCTCTAAGAGTTTTCAGTCTACTCTCCCGTTCTCTAAGAGCTCTCCGTCCTTAACGCTCTAATAACGCTCTATCGCTAATAATGCTCCGTCTCTCATGAATCTCATTCTCTCCCTCTCCATCTCCACTTCTCTAACAAAGCCATCTTTAAGAATTCTCTCTCATTCTCAACCACTAATACTAAGAATTCTCCTCCTCGTTGGCTGCCTCTCCTCCTCTCCTCCTCGTTGGCTGCCTCTCCTCCTCTCCTCCTCGTTGGCTGCCTCTCCTCCTCTTCTCCTCGTTGGCTGCCTCTCCTCCTCTCCTCCTCGTTGGCTGCCTCTCCTCCTCTCCTCCTCGTTGGCTGCCTCTCCTCCTCTCCTCCTCGTTGGCTGCCTCTCCTCCTCTTCTCCTCGTTGGCTGCCTCTCCTCCCATCCTCCTCGTTGGCTGCCTCTGTTTATTGCAATTCTCTGCCTCTCCTCCTCAGCTCTTTGGCTGTCCCTCATTCTCTAATAATTCGCTGCCTCTCCTTCTCGTCCTTTCCAAGTTCTCGGCCCACTTCTTCAGCCGGTTCTTTTCCTTAGGAGGTTCTTGGTCCAGTTCTTGGTCCGGTTCTTTGCCTTTTTATCTTTGGGTCCGGTTTTTGTCCGCTCCTTTTCCTTTCTAAGCTCTTTCTCCAGCTCTTTCCATTGCTGGCTTCTTGGTCCAGTTCTTGGTCCGGTCCATTTCCTTATGACGTCCCTGGTCCAGCTCTGGCTCCCGTCCTTTTCCTGTTCGCTTTCGTTGTGCGGCTCTTTGGCCGGGTCAAACCTTTTCCTTCCTCTTCTTTTTCCTTTCCCTTCTTCCTTCCCTTTTCCTTCCCGGTTTTCCTTCTCCTTCTTCCTTCTCCTCATTCTTGCCCAAACTCTTTTCCAGTCCATGTTCCCATTCCTTTTCCATCTCCCGTTCTTCCCCTGTTCTTTTCCTGTCTCCCTTTCCATTTCCGTTTCTTCACCCTTTTCTCCTTCTTTTCTTCTTCTTCTTCTCGCTCTTTTTCTGCCCCTTTTTGTCCCTCGTTCCAGTTCTTCTCCTGGCTCTTCCCATTCGGTTTCATTCCCCATTTCTCTCTGGGCCCCTCTGACTCTTTTCCTGATTCCAGTCCTTTTTCCAATGCTCCTTCTTAGTTTCCGTTCTCAATTAGGGTTATTTCCTTTCCCTCGGTCCCTTCCCACTTCTCATTCTTATGCATTTCCTTTTCCTATTTAAGGCCCCTCCTCCCCTCCTACTTCCTTCACTTCTTTCCCCGTTTCCCATTCATTTCCCAATGACTTCCGTTGTTTTCTCCCATGTCTGTTCCTTTTCTTCCCCGTTTCTCCTTCGTTTCCTTCTTCTAATTCCAATTCCTTTCCAACCCCGTTTCCGCTTCCTTTCTCGCTTCCTTTTCCAGCTCTGCTTCTTTGCAGAACCCTTTTTGCCCCCCATCGCTTTCCACCCCCCAGCTCAGGCGCTGCTCCCTTTGCGCCCCCAAACCTCCTCTCCCTGCTGTGCACTGCAGCCAGACAGGCTCTGCCAGGGCTCTGCCAGGGCTCTCTCAGGGCTCTCTCAGTTGTGCTTCCAATTCCTGCCCCGAATTGCCCTTTCTTTGCTCATTCTGATGGCTTTCCTGATTGCTTTTCTCACTTCAATTCTCAAGTCCCGCCTTTGTCCCGCCTGTCTCCAGCTCTCCTTTTCCTCTCCCCGCTGGTTTCCCTGTGCCCAATCCATTTCCGTGGCAGTTCCTCACTGCTCTTTCTCGCTTCCGTTCTTTTCCTGTTCCTTTCCTTTTGGGGCCCTTTTGGGGATTCTGTTCAGAACCCTTTTTGCCCCCCCAAAACTTCATTTCCGCCCCCCAACTCCTCTTCTCTCTTTGTGCCCCCAAACGCTCTCCGCTCTTTCCGCCCCCCAAGTCCTCTCTTTCCGCCCCCCAACTCCACCCTTCTCTTTCTGCCCCCCAAGTCATCTCCTCCCTTGGCTTTCCGCCCCCCAAGTCCCCCGTTTCTGGGCTCTCAGCCCCCCAAGTCCCCTCTTCCTTTCTCTGCTTTTCGCCCTCCAGGTTCCTTTTTTCTTGCTTAGCTTTCAGCCCCCCAAGTCCCCTCTTTCTTCCTTGCTTTCCACCCCCCATGTTCCCTGTTCCTTTGCTTTCCGCCCCCCAAGTCCCCTCTTTCTTCCTTGGCTTTCCACCCTCCAAGTCCCCACCTCCCTTTCTGCCCCCCTGGTGCTCCCTTCTCTTTCTGCCCCCCAAGTCCCCTCTTACTTTCTCCGCTGTCCGCCCCCCACGTCAGTCCATCCTCCCTTTCTGCCCCCAGATTTAATCCTCTCTTTCCACCCCCCAACTCAGTCGTACCCTTTCTGCCCCCCAAGTGAGTCACTGCTCCCTTTCCGCCCCCCAAGTGCTCTCTTCTCTTTCCATCCCCAGTCCCCTCCTCGCCTCGCTTTTTGCCCCCCACGTCCTTCCTTGCTGCCCCCCAAGTCCTCTGCTTTATTTCTTCCCCCCAAGTCATTTCTTTCTGCCCCCCAAGAGCTCTCCTCCCTTTCTGAACCCCAACTCGCTCTTCTCTTTCAACCCCCCCAACTCCTCTCCTCCCTTTCTGCCCCCCAACTCCTCCATTCTCTTTCTGTCCCCAAGCGCTCTCCTCTTTTTGTGCCCCCTAAGCGCTTTCTGCTCTTTCTGCCCCCAATTCCTCACTTCTCTTTCTGCCCCCAAACTGTTCCCTTTGTGCCCCCCAAATGCTCTCCTTTCTTTCTGCCCCCCAACTCCTCTATTTCCACTCCCCTAACACCTCCATTTCTGCCCCCCAAGTTGTCTCTAATCTTTCCGCCTCACAAGTGCTCTCCTCTCTGTGTGCCCCCCAAGTCCCCTCCTTCTTTCCTTTCTGCCCCCCAAGTCCCCTCCTTCTTTCCTTTCTGCCCCCCAAGTCCCCTCCTTCTTTCCTTTCTGCCCCCCAAGTCACTCAGTCCCCTCCTCTCATTCCGCCCCCCAAGTGCTCTCTCCTGTTTCTGCCCCCCAAGTCGTTTCATCTCTTCCGTCCCAAGTTCCCTCCCCTCTTTCTGCCCCCCAAGCCCTCTGCTTCTCCCCCCAAGTGCTCCCTTTGTGCCCCCCATCTCCGTTCTTCCCTTTCCACCCCCCATCTCAGTCTTCGCCTCTCTTTCTGCCCCCCAAGTCCCCTCCTCTCCTTCTGTTCCCCAAGTCCTCTTCAGACTTTCTGGTCCCTAACTTCCCTCCTCCCGCTCTGCCCCACAACTCCCCTCTTCCTTTCTGCCCCCCAAGTCCTCTCCCCACCTTTGGCCCCCATGTCCTCTTCTCTCCTGCTGCCCCCCAAGTCCCCTCTTCTTCTGCCCCCCAAGTGCTCACCTCTGTTTCTGCCCCACAACCTGTTTCCTCTCTTCCTGTCCCCCAAGTCCCCTCCTCTCCTTCTGCCCCCCAAGTCCCCTCCTCTCTTTGTGACCCCCAAGTCTTCTCTCTCTGCCCCCCAAGTGCTCCCTTCTCTCTCTGCCCCCCAAGTCGTTTCTTCTCCTTCTGCCCCCCAAATCCGCTATTCTCTTTCTGCCCACAAAGTGCTCCCTACTCTTTGTGTCCCCCGAGTAACCTCTCAGCTTTCTGCCCCCCCAAGTCCCCTCTTTCTTTCTTTCCTTCCTTTCTGCCCCCCAAGTCCCCTCTTTCTTTCTTTCTTGCTTTCCGCCCCCCAAGTCCCCTCTTTCTTTCTTGCTTTCCGCCCCCCAAGTCGTCTCATTCCGCCCCCCAAGTGCTCTCCTCTCCTTCTGCCCTCCAGGTCCCCTTTTCTGTCTCTGCCCCCCAAATCACCTCTTCTCTCTCAGCCCCCCAAGTGCTCTGATCTTTTTCTGCCCGCCAACTCCTCTCCTTTCTTTCTGCCCCCCAAGTCCTCACCTCTCCTTCTGCCCCACAAGTTGTTTCCTCCCTTTCTGCCCTCCAAGCGCTCTCTTCTCTTCCCCCCCCCCCCCCCCCCCCAAGTCCCCTCCTCTCTTTCGGCCCCCCAAGTCCTCTCCCCTCCTTTAACCCCCGAAGTCCCCTCCTGTCCTTTTGCCTCCCAGGTCCTCACATCTCCTCCTGCCCCCCAAGTCCCCTCTTTCTGGGCTTTCTGCCCCCCAAGTCTCCTCTTCCTTTCTGTCCCCCAATTGCTATCCTTTCCTTTTGCCCCCCAAGTCCCCTTTTCCTGTTCTGACCGCATGTGCCGTCCTCACCTTCTGCCCCCCAAGTCCCCTCTTTCTTTCTTGCTTTCCGCCCCCCAACAAGTCCCCTCTTTCTTTTTTTTCCTCTCTGCCCCCCAAGTCCCCTCTTTCTTTACTTTCTGCCCCCCAACTCCTCTCTTCTCTTTCCGTCCCCCAAGTGAGTGAGTCCTCCTTTATCGCCCCCCAAGACACTCAATCCTCCCTTTCTGCCCCCCAACTCAGTCACTCCTTTCATGTCGCCCCCCAAGTCATTCAGTGCTCCCTTTCCGCCCCCCAAGTCATTCAGTGCTCCCTTTCTGCCCTCCAAGTGAGTCGTCATTGCTCCTTTTCCACCCCCCAAGTCCCCTCTTTCTTTCTGGGCCTTCAGCCCCCCAAGTCCTGTCTTTCTTTTTTGCCTTTCCGCCCCCTAAGTCGGTCGCTCCTCCCCTTTCCACCCCCCAACTAAGTCAGTCCTTCCTTTCTGCCCCCCAACTCAGTCAGTGCTCCATTTCTGCCCCCCAGGTGAGCCCCCTCCTCTCATTCAGCCCCCTGACTCAGTCCCCTCCTCTCGTTCTGCCCCCCAAGTTCCCTCCCCTCTTTCTGCCCCCCAAGTCCTCTGCTTCTCCCCCCAAGTGCTCTCTTTCTGCCCCCCAAGTCGTATCTTCCTGCCCCTCAAGTCCTCGCCTTTCTTTCTGCCCAAGTCCTCTCCCCTCCTTCTGCCCCACAAGTTGTTTCCTCCCCTTCTGCCCCCCAAGTCCTCTTCTCCCCTTCTGCCCCCCAAGTTCTCTCCTGCCTTTTTGCCCCCCACGTCCTCTCGTCTCCTTCTGCCCCCAAGTCTTCTATCCATCTGCCCCCCAAGTCCCCTTCTCTCGTTCTGCCCCCCGTGTCCCATCCTCTCTTTCTGCCCCTTAAGTCCCTTTCTACCCCCATGTCCACACTACCTTTCTGCCCCCCAAGTCCCCTCCTCTCCTTTTACCCCCCAAGTCCTGACCTCTCCTTCTGCCCCCCAAGTGCTCTCTTCCCTTCCCCCCCCCCAAGTCCGCTTCTCTGTTTTGGCCCCCCAAGTCCTTTCCCTCCTTTTACCCCCCCAAGTCCCCTCCTGTCCTTTTGGCTCCCAGCTCCTCACCTCTCCTCCTGCCCCCCATGTCCTCTCCTCGCTTTCAGCCCCCCCAAGTGCTCTCCTCTGTTTCTGCCCCCCAAGTCCCCTCTTTCTTCCTTTCTGCCCCCCAAGTCCCCTCATTCATTTTTGGCTTTCCGCCCCCCAAGTCACTCAGTCCCCTCCTCTCGTTCTGCCCCCCAAGTGCTCTCTCCCGTTTCTGCCCCCCAAGTGGTTTCGTCTCTTCCGTCCCAAGTTCCCTCCCCTCTTTCTGCCCCCCAAGCCCTCTGCTTCTCCCCCCAAGTGCTCTCTTTCTGCCCCCCATTTCCGTTCCTCCCTTTCCGCCCCCCAAGTCAGTCCTCGCCTCGCTGTTGTTGTCCACTCCTCTCTTTTGGCTACCCCACAGACTGCTCCTCTCTTTCGGTCCCCCAGGCGCAGTCCCATCTTTCGGCCCCCCAAGTCCAGGCGTCTTTTTTTGCCCCCCAAGTGCTCTCCTCCCGTTCTGCCCCCCAAGCGCTCTCCTCGCTGCTTTCTGCCTCCCAAGTCCCCTTCGCTCTGCTTTCTGACCCCCATGCCTTCTCTTCTCTTTCTGCCCCCCAATTCATCTCCTCCCTTTCTACCTCCCAAGCCCCCTCCTCTCTTCCTGCCCCCCAAGTGCTCCCAAGTGCTCTCTTTTCTGTGCCCCCCAACTCCTCTCCTCTCGTTCTGCCCCCAAAATCCCCTTCTCTCGTTCTGCCCCCCAAGCGCCCTCCTCTCTTTCGGCCCCCAAGTGCCCTCCTCCGTTTCTGCCCCCCAAGTCCCCTCTTTCTGCCTTCCTTTCTGCCCCTAAAGTCCCCTCTTTCTTTCTTGGCTTTCCACCCCCCAAGCCCCCTCCTTTCTTTCTGCCCCCCAAGTCAGTCAGTCCTCCCTTTCTGCCCCCAAGTTAGTCGGTACCCTCTCTCCGCCCCCCAAGTGCTCTCCTCTGTTTCTGCCCCCCAAGTCCCCTCTTTCCTTCTGGGCTTTCAGCCCCCCAAGTCCCTTATTTCTTTCCCTGCTTTCTGCTCCCCAACTCCCCTCTTCTCCTTCTGCCCCCCAAGTCCCCTCCTCTCCTTTTGCCCCCCAAGTCCTCACCTCTCTTCCTGCCCCCCAAGTGCTCCCCTTTATTTCTGCCCCCCCAGTCCCCTCCTCTCCTTCTCTCCCCGTCCCCACCTCTCCTCCTGCCCCCCAAGTCCTCTCCTTTCTGCCCCCCAAGTGCTCTCTTCGCTTTGTGCGCCCCAAGTGCTCTCCTCTCTTTGTGACCACCAACTCTTCTCTCTCTGCCCCCCAAGCCGTTTCTTCTCCTTCTGCCCCCCAAATCCGCTATTCTCTTTCTGCCCACAAAGTGCTCCCTACTCTTTGTGTCCCCCGAGTAACCTCTCAGCTTTCTGCCCCCCAAGTCCCCTCTTTCTTTCTCTGTTTTCTGCCCCCCAAGTACCCTCTCTTCCCTTTCTGTTCAGAACCCTTTTTGCCCACCCCACCCCCAAGCTTCATTTCTGCCCCCCAGCTCCACCCTTCTCTTTCTGCCCCCCAAGTCCATCAGTACTCCGTTTCCACCTCTCAACTCCTTCTCTCCTCGCTTTCTGCCCCCCAACTCTGTCCTCACTTTCTGCCCCCCAAGTCCCCTCTTTGTTTCTATGCTTTCCGGCCCCCCAAGTCGCCTTTTTCTTGGATCGCTTTCCGGCCCCCCAGGTCCCCTCTTCTCTTTCTGCCCCCAAATCCCCTTTCTCCTTCCTTTTCGCCCCCCAAGTCCCCTCTTTCTTTCCCTCCGTTCCGCCCCCCGAGTCCCCTCTTTCTTTTCTCTTTTGGCAGCGCTGGCTTGCCTTCCCTTCGGTTCCCCAAGGAAGCAGTGGATCAGCGTAGCTTTCTGTTAGCCCAGGGAAGCGCTGCCGTGAGCTGCCCCGCAAGGAAAGCTGTCTCCCGTCAGCCAAGAAGGGACCCAACGGCAAGGGGAACAACCGTGACAAGGGATGGCAGAGGCGCGCCACAGAAGGGCGGCGCTCTCAAGCGGGACCGAGCTCGGAAGGCCGCGACGCCGAAGAGCGCCGGCTTCATCCCAGAACGACCGCCAGGCGGGGAGGAAGACGCCGAGCCTTCATCCAGCCACCACCAGAGGAGGTTGAACAAAAGCGAGGGTAGAGTCTCGCACCTGGGGAGGAATCATTGCGTGCAGCAGCGCGGGCTGGGGGGTGACCTGCTGGAGAGGAGCTGTGCACAGAGGGACCTGGGCATCCCGGTGGGCGACGGGTCGGCCGTGAGGCAGCAGCGTGCCCTCGTGGCCAAAAGGGCCGACGGCATTCTGGGCTGCGTGGCAAAGAGCGTGGCCAGCAGGTGGAGGGAGGCGATCCTCCCCCTCTGCTCCGCCCTGGGAAGGCCTCATCTGGAGTGCCGTGTCCAGTGCTGGGCTCCCCGGCACGAAACAGACAGGGATCTCTTGGGAAGAGTCCAGCGGAGGGCCGCAAAGATGGTGAAGGGCCTGGAGCATCTCCCCTGTGAGGAAAGGCTGAGTGAACCGGGTCTGTTCAGCCTCGAGACCGGAAGGCCGAGAGGGGAGCTGATCCAGGCCCATCGATGTCTGAGGGGTCCAATTCCAATTCCTTTCCTCTCTTCCCACCCCCCAAGTCCCCTCCGCCCTTTCCGCCCTCCAAGTCCCCTCTTTCTTTCTCGGCTTCCCGCCCCGCAGGTTCCCTCTTTCTTTGCTTATCGCCCCCCACGTCCCCTCCTCTCTTTCTGCCCTTCAGGAGCTCCCCTCTTTTTCTGCCCCCGAAGTCGCCTCCTCTCTGCTTTGCGCCCCCAAGTCCCCTTCTGTCAGCTTTCTGACCCCCAAGCCTTCTCTTCTCTTTCTGCCTCCCAAGCGCTCTCCTTTTTTCTGCGTCCTTGTGCACTTTGTGGATGGGCGTCTGCACACAGCAGCTTCGAGGGCTGAAAAGGTCAGCACTGAGTGTTCTGTTTCCTTCTTTGTCGTCACCTGGCACCTCATGCAGACAGCTGCTGGCTGTCATGCACACATGGTGTAGGGGAACCCGTGCTGGGGCACCGGGCAGAAACTGGAGCGGAGGGAGTTGGGCCTTGGTGTGAGCAGGAATTGGTTTAGGGTGAGGGTGACGGAGCACTGGAACAGGCTGCCCAGGGGGGTTGTGGAGTCTCCTGCTCTGGAGATATTCCAGCCCCGCCTGGATGCCGAGCTGTGTGTGGGGAACTGTTACTGACAGCCTGAAGCTGGGACTGACCATCTGAGGCAAGGGACGGCTCAGCTGCGGGAGCACAGGTGAAGGCAATTCAGCTGTGCTCCCGGAAGGGGTGGAGCTTGACTCCGCCTCTCCAAATGCCATGGAAGGGCTGACCAGCACTAAGGCAGCATCTCTGTTGGACTTTGCTCCTGTGTGGAGTTCCTTGTGGCCAGCGGCCATCTTAACTGTGAGCCTCAGCCTTGGGGAGTTATTCCCATAGAACCTCTGGCTATCCATCTATTACGCCCTGTAGAATTACAACTCTACAGCCCCCCAACTCAGTCCTCTCTATCCACCCCTCAAGTCTTCTCCTCCGTTTCCACCCCCCAAGTCCCCTCTTTCTTTCTCTGCTTTCCGCCCCCCAAGACCCCTCTTTGGTTTCTGCCCCCCAAGTCCCCTCTTTCTTTCTTGGCTTTCAGCCCCCCAAGTGCTCCCTTCCCTTTCTGCCCCCCAGGTCCCCTCTTTCTTTCTGGGCTTTCTTCCCCCCCAGGTCCCCTCTTTGCTTTCTGCCCCCTAAATCCCCTCTTTCTTTCTCTGCTTTCTGCCCCCCAAGTCTGCTTGTCTCTTGCCGCTCCCCGAGTGGTCTCCTCTCTTTGTGCCCCCAAAGTCCTCCCTCTTTTTCCGCCCCCCCACTCCCTCCCCCCCCAGCACAGGGCTGAGCAGAACCATTGGAACGCTTGAACATTGACACAGCAGCTTGGTGAAGAAGCCACCTTGGAGATGCTGGATGGGCAACTGTGGCTGGCAGCCTGAAGCTGGGATGGAGCAGCTGAGGCAAGCGCTGAGTCAGCTGCGGGAGCACAGGTGAAGGCAATTCAGCTGTGCTACCGGAAGGGGTGGAGCCCGGCTGCAGCTCTCCTCAAGCCCATGGAAGGGCTGACTGCCACTGAGGCAGGATCTCTTTCTCTGGAGATGGCTCCTGGCTGGAGTTTGCTGCCAGCCTTCGACATGGCTGAGCATTTGCCCTTGATCGTAGATGATCTTTCCATCAGCAGCATCTTTCGGCCCAGACATCTGCATGACCCCTGTGTCCCTCTCACCGTACGGCTGGAACCGCACAGATGTGCGGTGCGGTGGGGATCCAAGCGGGTTGCTTCTGCCTCGGATTGTCCAGATGTCCTGACAGCATTTCCAGCTGCGGCCCTGCCACAGCTTTTCCATGCCAGCTACTGGGAATCAACGGGCGTTGTGGCATTCGTTTCCACACAGCTTGCTCCTCTTTCTTGCTCTCTGCGCCAAGGAAGAATGGCTCTGATTGAGAGGGAGGAAGGAAGAAGGAGGAGACTGAAGCGTACAAGAAAAGACCTCTCGTTGGCTCCCCCAAGTAAGTCCAGGCCTCTCCTTCCTGCCCCCCAAGTAAGTCCAGGCCTCTCCTTTTTTGCCCCCCAACTCAGCCCAGGCCTCCCCTTCCTGCCCCCCAAGTCCCCCCTCCCTTCTCGCCCCCCAACTCCCTCCGGCCCAGCACAGGGCTGAGCAGAACCGCTTGGAATGGCCTGCTGGCCACCGCTCCGTCGCGTGCCTTTCCTCTGCTTCTTTTCTTAACCCCACTGACTTCTGGAGCTGGTTGTTAACCAGGAAGATGTTCACCAAGGGCCCGAGGCAATGACTGCCAGCCGGGTGCGGGATGTGAGCAAGTGGGGCCCAGGCGATGCACTGAAGCTGGGGGTGGGACTGGGTGGAGCCAGACCCCCTTGCTGAGCTCCTGGAAGGGCCGGCAGCCGCAGAGGAAGGGTCTGCGCCCGGGGGCGGCTCTGTGGGGTCGGTTGGCTGAGCGCTCCCGCTCGGGGAGGGCCGAGTTGGTGTCGTGGCTTCGCTTGACGATGATTTCTTGCTCGCTCTGTGTTGTGCAGAAGGTTCTGGCCACCGCTTGGCAGCGGGAGGGCCGGATGGAGGACCCGGGTGGGAAGAGCGAGGCAAGGCAGCCAAGGAGCTGCGCTGCCCCCAACGCAGCCTGCTGCACTCGGCCCAAGGAGATGGACAAAGCTGAGGTAGGCTCCAAAACATCTTGGTCTCCATCTCTCATCTCCATCTCTCTCATTATCTAGCAATTCGTTCCTTCTCATTCTCCAATCATTCCCTGCCTCTCATTCTCCTCTCATTTGCTGCCGCTAACCGTAATCATTCGCTGCCTCCCATTCTCTAATAATCCGTGCCCTCTCATTCTCTCACAATCCTCTGCTTCTTATTCTCTAACACTTTGCTGCCTCCCCAATCGCTGCCACTAATTGCAATCAGTCGCTGCCTCTCATTCTCTCTTCATTCGCTGCCTCTCATGCTCTCATTTTGCTCAGCATGTCATTCTCTAATCATCCTCTCTCTCATTCTCTAATCATTGGCTGCCTCTCCCTGTAATCTCTCTCTGTCTCTCCTTCTCTGCTCATCCGTTGCTTCTCATACTCCAATCCTTCGCTGCCTCTCATTCTCCTCTCATTCCCTGCCTCTCATTGTAATATTTCGCCGCCTCTCCTTCTCTCATCATACACTGCCTCCCGTTCTCTACTAATTCCCTGCCTCTCATTGTCATAATTGGCTTCCTCTAACATTCTAATACTTCTTTGCCTCTAATTCTCTGTTAATTCATAGCCTCTCATTCTCTAATCTTTCTCTGCCTCTCATTCTCTCTTCATTCGCTGAATCTCATTTTCTCATCATTCAACACCTCTCATTTTCTCATCATTTGCTGCTTCGCATTCTCTTATAATTTTCTGCCTCCCATTCTCTCCTTATTCTCTGCCCTTCATTCTCTATTAATTGTCTCCCTCTCGTTCTCAAATAATTCCCTGTCTCTCATCCTCTCCTCATTTTCTGCCTCCCATTCTCTTCTAATTCCCTGCCTCTCATTCTCTAACCGTTCGCACACCGCAATTCTCTCATCATTCTATGCCTCTATTTGTTAGAATTCTCTGCCGCTCATTCTCTAACAATTCGCTGCCTCTCATGCTCTCATCATTCACTGCCTCCCATTCTCTCCCAATCCGCTGCCCCAATTGTAGAAATTCCCTGCCCCTACTTGTCCAGTATTTCGCTTCATGTCATACGCTGATAATCCTCTGTCTCTCATTCTCTAACAATTCTCTGCCACTCATTCTCTAGTAATTGTCTCCCTCCCTTTCTTTCATCATTCTGTGTCTCATTCCCTCAGAATTCAACGCCTCTCATTCCCTACAAATGCGGTGATTCTAACTGGAATTAGAGTCTCTTTTTCGATCTCCATTTGTCCCCCTGGCCGAGGCCCCTTCCCTTCGCCGAGGCCCTGCCCCCCAAGTGCTCTCCTCTCCTCCTTCCCCCCCCAAGTACCCTCCTCTCTTTCTGCCCCCCAAGTGCCCCCTTCTTTGTGCCCCCATGTGTTCTCTTTCTGCCCCCCACGTGCTCTCCTCTCGTTCTGCCCCCCAACTCCTCACTTCTCTTTCTGCCCCAAACTCTTCTCTTTGTGCCCCCCAAGTGCTCTTTTCTCTTTGTGCACCCCAACTCTTCTGCTCCCTTTCTGCCCCCCAAGCGTTCTTCTCTCTTTGTGCCCCCCAAGTGCTCTCCTCTCTTTGTGCCCCCCCAGTTCGGCATTCCTCCCTTTCCGCCCCCCAACTCAGTCACTCCTCCCTTTCCGCCCCCCCAAAGTCAGTCGTCCCTTTCTGGCCCGCAACTCAGTCGGGCCTCTCTTTCTGCTGCCCAAGTCGTCTCATCTCTTTCATCCCCCCCAAGTCCCCTCCCGTTTTTCTGCCCCCCAAGTACTCTGCTTCTCCCCCCAAGAGCTCTCCTTCTGCCCCCCAAGGTCCCCTCTTTCTTGCTTGGCTTTCCACCCCCCAAGTCCTCTCTTTTTTCTTTGCTTTCTGTCCCCCAAGTCCCCTCTTTCTTTCTTTGCTGTTCACCCCCAAGTGCTCTCCCTTCTTTCTGCCCCCCAAGTGCTCTCCTCTCCTTCCCCCCCAAGTGAGTCAGTCCTCCCTTTTCGCCCCCCAACTCAGTCACTCCCCCCTTTCATCCCCCCAAGTGCATCAGTGCTCCTTTTCCACCCCCCAAGTGAGTCAGTGCTCCCCTTCTGCCCCCCAACTCAGTCAGTCCCCTCTCTCTCCCCCCCAAGTCCTCCCTTCTCTCTGCCCCTCAAGTCCGCTCCCCTGTTTCTGCCCCCCAAGTGAGTCAGTCCTCCCTTTCCGCCCCCCAACTCAGTCAGTCCCCTCTTTCCGCCCCCCAAGCACTCTCTTCTCTTTCTGCCCCCCAAGTCCCCAAGTTTGGTCCAATTTTGGTCCAATCCTTTTCTTTTTTTATTTCCTTTTTCGCCTCTCTTTGTCCAATTCCTTTCCCTTTCCTTTTCCTGTTTCCTCTTCCCTGCCTCTTCACGCTGTTGGATGCTGCTCCTTCAGGGGGTCTCAGTCCAGCTCTTTTCCTTTAGAAGATCTTTGTCCATTTTGCTGTCCAGGTTTCGGTTCCATTCTTTCTCCACTTCTTTTCCTTTGTTAAGTTCTGTGTCCCCCTTTTTGCCCCCCTCTTGTCCCTTTCCTTTCCTTTTCCCCCTTTCCTTTTCCGTGTCTCTTCACGCTGTTCGGTGCTGTTCCTTCGGGGGCTCTTGGTCCAGGTCCTGGTGCAGCTCTTTTCCTTTAGAAGCTCTTTGTCCAGTTCTTTGTCCCCTACTTGTCATGTTTTGGTTCTTTGTCCAGTTGATTTTGGTCCAGGTTTTGTTCCATTCTTGGTCCAGTTCTTTTCAGTGTTGGCTTCTTGGTCTGCTTCTCGCTCCATGTCCACTTTGGGTCCAATTTTGGTCCAGTTTTTGGCTCGTCGCTCTCCGACTCCCATTGGCTAATAGTTCACCGCTTCTCACTGCTTAATTGTTTACCTCCTCCCATTAGCTAATCGCTTCCTGCCTCTCGTTCTCCGCCTCCCATTGGCTCGTCGTTTACCGCCTCCCATTGGCTCGTCGTTTACCGCCTCCCATTGGCTCGTCGTTTACCGCCTCCCATTGGCTCGTCGTTTACCGCCTCCCATTGGCTGACAGTTCTCCGCCTCCCATTGGCTGACAGTTCTCTGCCTCCCATTGGCTCGTCGTTCACCGCCTCCCATTGGCTGACAGTTCTCCGCCTCCCATTGGCTCGTCGTTCGCCGCCTCCCATTGGCTCGTCGTTCGCCGCCTCCCATTGGCTCGTCGTTCGCCGCCTCCCATTGGCTCGTCGTTCGCCGCCTCCCATTGGCTCGTCGTTCGCCGCCTCCCATTGGCTCGTCGTTCGCCGCCTCCCATTGGCTCGTCGTTCGCCGCCTCCCATTGGCTCGTCGTTCGCCGCCTCCCATTGGCTCGTCGTTCGCCGCCTCCCATTGGCTCGTCGTTCGCCGCCTCCCATTGGCTCGTCGTTCGCCGCCTCCCATTGGCTCGTCGTTCGCCGCCTCCCATTGGCTCGTCGTTCGCCGCCTCCCATTGGCTCGTCGTTCGCCGCCTCCCATTGGCTCGTCGTTCGCCGCCTCCCATTGGCTCGTCGTTCGCCGCCTCCCATTGGCTCGTCGTTCGCCGCCTCCCATTGGCTCGTCGTTCGCCGCCTCCCATTGGCTCGTCGTTCGCCGCCTCCCATTGGCTCGTCGTTCGCCGCCTCCCATTGGCTCGTCGTTCGCCGCCTCCCATTGGCTCGTCGTTCGCCGCCTCCCATTGGCTCGTCGTTCGCCGCCTCCCATTGGCTCGTCGTTCGCCGCCTCCCATTGGCTCGTCGTTCGCCGCCTCCCATTGGCTCGTCGTTCGCCGCCTCCCATTGGCTCGTCGTTCGCCGCCTCCCATTGGCTGACAGTTCGCCGCCTTTGTTATATTTTGTTATATTTGTTATATTTCTCTGCCTCTCATTCTCTCATCATTCACTGCCTCTCATTCTCCTATCATTTTAAGTACTTGTTCTTGGTCCAGTTCTTTTTCCTGTTTTCTCCCAATCTTCTCCCATTCTTCTCCCATTCTTCTCCTTTTCCTCTCCCTGTTGGTTTCCCTGTGCCCCATCCATTTCCATGGTAGTTTCTCATTGCTCTTTCTCGGTTCAGTTCTTTTCCCGTTGCTATTTTGTTTTGGGGCCCCGGAGCCAACTCATCTGCTCACGTTCAGTGAGGCTCAGAATTGGGAATGGCAATTCCCGCAGCAGTGTGGCTGAGCTGGAGGTCAAACAGAAGCGTGGAGGCTTCGCTTGGCCTGCTCTGAAGGTTTGGTGTGCTCCAACTGCCCGAGCTCTCTGTTTGCTGGCTGCCTTCAGTGCTGAGTGCTCGGATGGATGGAGGCGGCACTGAACTCTCGTCCTGTGCGTCAGGAAGCGTTTTCTAGTTGCGAGGGCCCTCTGAGAAGGTCTGGGGCTCGAAGGCGCCTTGAAACTCAGCGGCAGCCTTTGGTTCCACAGCCTTTCTTGGAGATGGGAGTCATGCTGCCAAGCCTCCGGTCTGGTGGGCCCTCAGCAGCCAACAAGGAGCGCTGATAGATGATGGGAAGCGGCTCGGCCGTCACCTCCGCCAGCTCCCTCAGCACTCTGGGCTGAATCTCACGCGGCCCCATGGCCTTGTGGCAGTCCCGTTGGAGCAGTAGGTCTCTGACCGTTCCTTCCGGAACCACGGGGGGTTTGGGCTGCTGCCCAGCCGAGGCTGCCAGGTCAGTTGGTGGCCACTTCGTGTCCTTTTCCTTTCCCTTTCCATCCCCCAAGTGCTCTCCTCTCTTTCTGCCCCCAGCTTCCGTCCTCTCTTTCTGGCCCCCAAGTGTTCTCTTTTTCTGGCCCCCAAGTGCTCTCCTCCCTTTCCACCCATGTCGGTCACTCCTCCCTTTCCGCCCCCCAACTCGTCCTTTTCCACCCCCCCCCTTTCTACTCCCCAACTCCTCTCATCAATCCTCCCTTTCTGCCCCCCAAGTGAGTCCGTGCTCCTGTTCTGCCCCCCTAGTCAGTCAGTGCTCCCTTTCTGCCCCCGAACTCAGTCACTCCTTCCTTTGCTCCCCCCAAGACATTCAGTGCTCCCTTTCCGCCCCCCATGTCAGTCAATCCTGCCTTTCCGCCCCCCAAGTCAGTCGGTGCTCCCTTTGAGCCCCCTGAGTCAGTCAGTCCTCGCTTTCTGCCCCACAACTCAGTCGCTTCTCCCTTTGCGCCACCCCAGTCAGTCCTCCTTTCCGCCCCTGTATGGGAAATGTTACTGACAGCCTGAAGCTGTGAGTTCTTGGTCCAGTTCTTGGTCCGGTTCCTTTCCTGTCCAGCACTTTGTCCAGCTCTTTGTGCAGTTCTTTCTGTCGTTCTTCTCCTCTTTCAGTTCTCTGTCCAGGTCTTTCCCTTTCCAAGATCTTTGGCCACTTCTTCTCCTTATGCAGTTCCTGCTCCAGATCTTTGGCCAGTTCTTTCCCTTTTTGGTCCCGCTCTCGTCCCACTCTTCTCCTTTCCCTCTCCCGGTTGGTTTCCATGTGCCCAATCCATTTCCATGGCAGTTCCTCTGGGTTTTCTGCCCCCCAGATCCCCTCTTTCTTTCTTCCTTTCTGCCCCCCGAGTCCCCTCTTTCTTTCCCTCCTTTCTGCCCCCCGAGCCCCCTCTTTCTTTTCTCTTTTGGCAGCGCTGGCTTGCCTTCCCTTCGGTTCCCCAAGGAAGCAGTGGATCAGCGTAGCTTTCTGTTAGCCCAGGGAAGCGCTGCCGTGAGCTGCCCCGCAAGGAAAGCTGTCTCCCGTCAGCCAAGAAGGGACCCAACGGCAAGGGGAACAACCGTGACAAGGGATGGCAGAGGCGCGCCACAGAAGGGCGGCGCTCTCAAGCGGGACCGAGCTCGGAAGGCCGCGACGCCGAAGAGCGCCGGCTTCATCCCAGAACGACCGCCAGGCGGGGAGGAAGACGCCGAGCCTTCATCCAGCCACCACCAGAGGAGGTTGAACAAAAGCGAGGGTAGAGTCTCGCACCTGGGGAGGAATCATTGCGTGCAGCAGCGCGGGCTGGGGGGTGACCTGCTGGAGAGGAGCTGTGCACAGAGGGACCTGGGCATCCCGGTGGGCGACGGGTCGGCCGTGAGGCAGCAGCGTGCCCTCGTGGCCAAAAGGGCCGACGGCATTCTGGGCTGCGTGGCAAAGAGCGTGGCCAGCAGGTGGAGGGAGGCGATCCTCCCCCTCTGCTCCGCCCTGGGAAGGCCTCATCTGGAGTGCCGTGTCCAGCGCTGGGCTCCCCGGCACGAAACAGACAGGGATCTCTTGGGAAGAGTCCAGCGGAGGGCCGCAAAGATGGGGAAGGGCCTGGAGCATCTCCCCTGTGAGGAAAGGCTGAGTGAACCGGGTCTGTTCAGCCTCGAGACCGGAAGGCCGAGAGGGGAGCTGATCCAGGCCCATCGATGTCTGAGGGGTCAGCACCGAGTGTTGTGTTTCCTTCTTTGTCGTCACCTGGCACCTCATGCAGACAGCTGCTGGCTGTCATGCACACGTGGTGTAGGGGAACCCGTGCTGGGGCACCGGGCAGAAACTGGAGCGGAGGGAGTTGGGCCTTGGTGTGAGCAGGAATTGGTTTAGGGTGAGGGTGACGGAGCACTGGAACAGGCTGCCCAGGGGGGTTGTGGAGTCTCCTGCTCTGGAGATATTCCAGCCCCGCCTGGATGCCGAGCTGTGTGTGGGGAACTGTTACTGACAGCCTGAAGCTGGGACTGACCATCTGAGGCAAGGGACGGCTCAGCTGCGGGAGCACAGGTGAAGGCAATTCAGCTGTGCTCCCGGAAGGGGTGGAGCTTGACTCCGCCTCTCCAAATGCCATGGAAGGGCTGACCAGCACTAAGGCAGCATCTCTGTTGGACTTTGCTCCTGTGTGGAGTTCCTTGTGGCCAGCGGCCATCTTAACTGTGAGCCTCAGCCTTGGGGAGTTCTTCCCATATAACCTCTGGCTATCCATCTATTACGCCCTGTAGAATTACAGCTATACAGCCCCCCAACTCAGTCCTCTCTATCCACCCCTCAAGTCTTCTCCTCCGTTTCCACCCCCCAAGTCCCCTCTTTCTTTCTCTGCTTTCAGCCCCCCAAGTCCCCTCTTTCTTTCTTGGCTTTCTGCCCCCCGAGTCCCCTCTTTCTTTTTGGCTTTCTCCCCCCCAGGTCCCCTCTTTGCTTTCTGCCCCCTAAATCCCCTCTTTCTTGCTCTGCTTTCTGCCCCCCAAGTCTGCTTGTCTCTTGCCGCTCCCCGAGTGGTCTCCTCTCTTTGTGCCCCCAAAGCCCTCCCTCTTTTTCCGCCCCCCCAGCACAGGGCTGAGCAGAACCATTGGAACGCTTGAACATTGACACAGCAGCTTGGTGAAGAAGCCACCTTGGAGATGCTGGATGGGCAACTGTGGCTGGCAGCCTGAAGCTGGGATGGAGCAGCTGAGGCAAGCGCTGAGTCAGCTGCGGGAGCACAGGTGAAGGCAATTCAGCTGTGCTACCGGAAGGGGTGGAGCCCGGCTGCAGCTCTCCTCAAGCCCATGGAAGGGCTGACTGCCACTGAGGCAGGATCTCTTTCTCTGGAGATGGCTCCTGGCTGGAGTTTGCTGCCAGCCTTCGACATGGCTGAGCATTTGCCCTTGATCGTAGATGATCTTTCCATCAGCAGCATCTTTCGGCCCAGACATCTGCATGACCCCTGTGTCCCTCTCACCGTACGGCTGGAACCGCACAGATGTGCGGTGCGGTGGGGATCCAAGCGGGTTGCTTCTGCCTCGGATTGTCCAGATGTCCTGACAGCATTTCCAGCTGCGGCCCTGCCACAGCTTTTCCATGCCAGCTACTGGGAATCAACGGGCGTTGTGGCATTCGTTTCCACACAGCTTGCTCCTCTTTCTTGCTCTCTGCGCCGAGGAAGAATGGCTCTGATTGAGAGGGAGGAAGGAAGAAGGAGGAGACTGAAGCGTACAAGAAAAGACCTCTCGTTGGCTCCCCCAAGTAAGTCCAGGCCTCTCCTTCCTGCCCCCCAAGTAAGTCCAGGCCTCTCCTTTTTTGCCCCCCAACTCAGCCCAGGCCTCCCCTTCCCGCCCCCCAAGTCCCCCCTCCCTTCTCGCCCCCCAACTCCTCTCCTCTCTTGGCTTTGTGCCCCCCAAGTCCCCTCTTTCTTGACTTTCTGCCATCCAAGTCCCCACCTCCCTTTCTGCCCCCCTGGTGCTCCCTTCTCTTTCTGCCCCCCAAGTCCCCTCTTACTTTCTCCGCTGTCCGCCCCCCACGTCAGTCCATCCTCCCTTTCTGCCCCCAAATTTAATCCTCTCTTTCCGCCCCCCAACTCAGTCCTCCCTTTCCACCCCCCAAGTCGGTCACTCCTCCCTTTCCGCCCCCCAGGTCAGTTGTCCCTTTCCGCCCCACAACTCAGTTGTACCCTTTCTGCCCCCCAAGTGAGTCAGTGCTCCCTTTCCGCCCCCCAAGCGCTCTCTTCTCTTTCCATCCCCAGTCCCCTCCTCGCTTTACACCCCCCAAATCAGTCCTCACCTCGCTTTTGACCCCCCACGTCCTCCCTTTCTGCCCCCCAAGTCCTCTGCTTTCTTTCTGCCCCCCGAGTTGTTTCTTTCCGCCCCCCAAGTGCGCTCCTCTTTTTCTGCCCTTGATGTCCACTCCTCTCTTTTGGCTACCCCACAGACTGCTCCTCTCTTTCGGTCCCCCAAGCGCAGTCCCATCTTTCGGCCCCCCAAGTCCAGGCCTCTTTTTTTGCCCGTCACGTCCCCTCCTCTCGTTCTGCCCCCCAAGCGCTCTCCTCTCTGCTTTGTGCCCCACAAGTCCCCTTCTGTCTGCTTTCTGACCCCCAGGCCTCCTCTTCTCTTCCTGCCCCCCAAGTGATCTCCACTCGTTGTGCCCCACAAGTCCCCTCCTCTCTTTCTGCCCCCCAAGTGCTCCCAAGTGCTCTCTTCTCTGTGCCCCCCAACTGCTCTCCTCTCGTTCTGCCCCAAAAATCCCCTTCTCTCAATCTTCCCCCCAAGTGCCCTCCTCTCTTTCTGCCCCCCAGTCCCACACCTCGGTTTCTGCCCCCAAAGTACTGTTCTCCATGCCCCCCAAGTCCCCTCTTTCTGGCTTGGCCTTCAGCCCCCCAAGTCCCCTCTTTCTTTCTGTCCATTCTGCCCCCCAAGAACCCCCTTTGTTTCTATGCTTTCTGCCCTCCAAGTCCCCTCTTTCTTTTTTGCTTTCTGCCCCCCAAGCCCCCTCTTCCATTCTGCCCCTCAAGTCCTGTTCAGTCCTTCTGACCCCCAACTTCCCTCTTTGTTTCTGCCCCCAAGTCCTCTCCCCTCCTTCTGCCCCCCAATCCCTCTCATTTCTTTCTGCCCCCCAAGTGCTCTCCTTTCTTTCTGCCCCCCAGCTACCTCCTCTCATTCTCCCCCCGTCCCCACCTCTCCTTTCCACCCGCCAAGTCGTCTCATTCTGCCCCCCAAGTGCTCCCTTCCCAGTCCACCCCCCAAGTGAGCCAGTCCTGCCTTTGTGCCCCCCCAGTCCCCACTTTCTTTCTCTGCTTTCCGCCCCCCAACTCAGTCACTCCTCCCTTTCCACCCGTCAACTCGGTCTCTCCTCACTTTCCGCCCCCCAAGTGCTCTCCTGTCTTTGTTCCCCCCCCTAGTCCACACCTTGGTTTCTGCCCCCCAAGTCCTCACCTCTATTTCTGCCCCACAACCTGTTTCCTCTCTTCCTGCCCCCCAATTCCCCTCCTCTCTTTCTGCCCTCCCAGTCTCCTCATCTCCTTCTGCCCCCCAAGTCCCCTCTTACTTTCTCCGCTTTCCGCCCCCCACATCAGTCCATCCTCCCTTTCTGCCCCCAAATTTAATCCTCTCCTTCCACCCCCCAACTCAGTCCTCCATTTCCACCCCCCAAGTCGATCACTCCTCCCTTTCCACCCCCCAGGTCAGTTGTCCCTTTCCGCCCCACAACTCAGTCGTACCCTTTCTGCCCCCCAAGTGAGTCAGTGCTCCCTTTCCGCCCCCCAAGCGCTCTCTTCTCTTTCCGTCCCCAGTCCCCTCCTCGCCTCGCTTTTTGCCCCCCACGTCCTCCCTTGCTGCCCCCCAAGTCCTCTGCTTTATTTCTTCCCCCCAAGTCATTTCTTTCTGCCCCCCAAGAGCTCTCCTCCCTTTCTGAACCCCAACTCGCTCTTCTCTTTCAACCCCCCAACTCCTCTCCTCCCTTTCTGCCCCCCAACTCCTCTATTTCCACTCCCCTAACACCTCCATTTCTGCCCCCCAAGTTGTCTCTAATCTTTCCGCCTCACAAGTGCTCTCCTCTCTGTGTGCCCCGCAAGTCCTCCCTTCCCTTTCCACCCCCCAAGTCCCCTCTTTCTTTCCTTTTTGCCCCCCAGTCCCCTTCTTCTTTCTGGGCTTTCAGCCCCCCAAGTCCCCTCTTTCTTCCTTTACTTCTGCCCCCAAAGTCCCCTCCTTCGTTCTCTGCTTTCCGCCCCCCAAGTCACTCAGTCCCCTCCTCTCGTTCTGCCCCCCAAGTGCTCTCTTCCCTTTCCACCTCCCAAGTCGTTTCATTTCTTTCGTTCCAAGTTCCCTCCCCTTTTCCTGCCCCCCAAGTGCTCTCTTTCCGCCCCTCAAGTCAGTCCTCGCCTCGCTGTCGTTGTCTGCTCCTCTCTTTCGGTCCCCCAAGCGCAGAAGAAAAGACCTCTCGTTGGCTCCCCCAAGTAAGTCCAGGCCTCTCCTTCCTGCCCCCCAAGTAAGTCCAGGCCTCTCCTTTTTTGCCCCCCAACTCAGCCCAGGCCTCCCCTTCCTGCCCCCCAAGTCCCCCCTCCCTTCTCGCCCCCCAACTCCCTCCGGCCCAGCACAGGGCTGAGCAGAACCGCTTGGAATGGCCTGCTGGCCACCGCTCCATCGCGTGCCTTTCCTCTGCTTCTTTTCTTAACCCCACTGACTTCTGGAGCTGGTTGTTAACCAGGAAGATGTTCACCAAGGGCCCGAGGCAATGACTGCCAGCCGGGTGCGGGATGTGAGCAAGTGGGGCCCAGGCGATGCACTGAAGCTGGGGGTGGGACTGGGTGGAGCCAGACCCCCTTGCTGAGCTCCTGGAAGGGCCGGCAGCCGCAGAGGAAGGGTCTGCGCCCGGGGGCGGCTCTGTGGGGTCGGTTGGCTGAGCGCTCCCGCTCGGGGAGGGCCGAGTTGGTGTCGTGGCTTCGCTTGACGATGATTTCTTGCTCGCTCTGTGTTGTGCAGAAGGTTCTGGCCACCGCTTGGCAGCGGGAGGGCTGGATGGAGGACCTGGGTGGGAAGAGCGAGGCAAGGCAGCCAAGGAGCTGCGCTGCCCCCAACGCAGCCTGCTGCACTCGGCCCAAGGAGATGGACAAAGCTGAGGTAGGCTCCAAAACATCTTGGTCTCCATCTCTCATCTGCATCTCTCTCATTATCTAGCAATTCGTTCCTTCTCATTCTCCAATCATTCTCTATTCTCTAATCTTCCAGCTCTTTGTGCAGTTCTTTCTGTCGTTCTTCTCCTCTTTCAGTTCTCTGTCCAGGTCTTTCCCTTTTGAAGATCTTTGGCCACTTCTTCTCCTTATGCAGTTCCTGGTCCAGTTCTTGGTCCGGTTCTTTGCCTTTCTGTTTTTGTTGTCCAGTTTGTAATCCACTTTCTTGTCCTGTTCTTTTCCTTTTGAAGTCCAATTTTTGTCCAATTTTTGTCCAATTTTTGTCCAATTTTTGTCCAATTTTTGTCCAATTTTTGTCCAATTTTTGTCCAATTTTTGTCCAATTTTTGTCCAATTTTTGTCCAATTTTTGTCCAATTTTTGTCCAATTCTTGTCCAATTTTTGTCCAATTTTTGTCCAATTTTTGTCCAATTTTTGTCCAATTTTTGTCCAATTTTTGTCCAATTTTTGTCCAATTTTTGTCCAATTTTTGTCCAATTTTTGTCCAATTTTTGTCCAATTTTTGTCCAATTTTTGTCCAATTTTTGTCCAATTTTTGTCCAATTTTTGTCCAATTTTTGTCCAATTTTTGTCCAATTTTTGTCCAATTTTTGTCCAATTTTTGTCCAATTTTTGTCCAATTTTTGTCCAATTTTTGTCCAATTTTTGTCCAATTTTTGTCCAATTTTTGTCCAATTTTTGTCCAATTTTTGTCCAATTTTTGTCCAATTTTTGTCCAATTTTTGTCCAATTTTTGTCCAATTTTTGTCCAATTTTTGTCCAATTTTTGTCCAATTTTTGTCCAATTTTTGTCCAATTTTTGTCCAATTTTTGTCCAATTTTTGTCCAATTTTTGTCCAATTTTTGTCCAATTTTTGTCCAATTTTTGTCCAATTTTTGTCCAATTTTTGTCCAATTTTTGTCCAATTTTTGTCCAATTTTTGTCCAATTTTTGTCCAATTTTTGTCCAATTTTTGTCCAATTTTTGTCCAATTTTTGTCCAATTTTTGTCCAATTTTTGTCCAATTCTTGTCCAATTCTTGTCCAATTCTTCTCCAATTCTTCTCCAATTCTTCTCCAATTCTTCTCCCTGTTGGTTTCCCTGTGCCCCATCCATTTCCATGGTAGTTTCTCATTGGTCTTTCTTGGTTCAGTTCTTTTCCTGTTGCTATTTTGGCCCAAAACAAAACATTTTTTTGGTCCAATTTTTGTCCAATTTTTGTCCAGTTCTTCTCCTTTTCCTCTCCCTGTTGGTTTCCCTGTGCCCCATCCATTTCCATGGTAGTTCCTCACGTGGCCCCCCAAGTGAGTCAGTCCTCCCTTTCCGCCCCCCAACTCAGTCACTCCCCCTTTCTGCCCCCCAAGTCCTACAATCCTCCCTTTCTGCCCCCCAGGTCCTTCAGTCTTCCCTTTCCACCCCCCAAGTCCTTCAGTCTTCCCTTTCCACCCCCCAAGTCCTTCAGTCCTCCCTTTCCGCCCCCCATGTTGTTCTGACCTCCCTTTCTGCCCCCCAACTCAGTCACTGCTCCCTTTCCACCCCTCAAGTGAGTCCGTGCTCCCGTTCCGCCCCCTAAGTGAGTCAGTGCTCCCTTACACCCCCCAAGTGAGTTGTCAGTGCTCCTGTTCCGCCCCCCAAGTGAGTCACTTCTTCCTTTCCACCCCCAAACTCAGCCACTTCTCCCTTTACGTCCCACAAGTCATTCTTTGCCTCGCTTTGCACCCCCCAAGTCAGTCATCTCCTTCCTTTCCACCCCCACGTGAGTCAGTGCTAAATTTCCGCCCCCCAACTCATTCCTTGCTCCCGTTCCACCGCCCAAGTGAGTCAGTCCTCCCTTTCCGCCCCCCAACTCAGTCAGTCCTCGCTTTCCCACCCTCACGTCACTCAGTCCCCTCTTTCTGCCCCCCAAGTGCTCTCCTCTCTTTCTGCACCCAGCTCCCGTCCTCTCTTTCTGCCCCCCAAGTCCCCAACTTTGGTCCAATTTTGGTCCAATCCTTTTCTTGGTAAAATCCATTTCCATGGGAGTTTCTCATTGCTCTTTCTTGGTTCCGTTCTTTTCCTGTTCATTTCCTATTCTGTTCAGAACCCTTTTTGCCCCCCCAAAACTTCATTTCTGCCCCCCAAGCACTCTCCTCTCTTTGTGCCCCCCAACTCCTCCCTTCTCCTTCCGCCCCCCAAGCACTCTCTTCTCTTTCTCCCCCCCAAGTCCCCAAGTTTGGTCCAATTTTGGTCCAATCCTTTTCTTTTTTTATTTCCTTTTTCGCCTCTCTTTGTCCAATTCCTTTCCCTTTCCTTTTCCTGTTTCCTTTTCCCTGCCTCTTCACGCTGTTGGATGCTGCTCCTTCAGGGGGTCTCAGTCCAGCTCTTTTCCTTTAGAAGATCTTTGTCCATTTTGCTGTCCAGGTTTCGGTTCCATTCTTTCTCCACTTCTTTTCCTTTGTTAAGTTCTGTGTCCCCCTCGTGTCCCCCTTTCTGCCCCCCTCTTGTCCCCCTCCTTTCCTTTTCCTTTCCTTTCCCCCTTTCCTTTTCCGTGTCTCTTCACGCTGTTCGGTGCTGTTCCTTCAGGGGGTCTCAGTCCAGCTCTTTTCCTTTATATGATCTTTCTCCGTTTCTTTGTCCAATCCTTTCCATTTGTATTGTTCTTTTGAAAGGTGAAAGAAGGCCCCCACAGTCAAGGAGAGAAAGGAACTTCACAGAAACTGGGACAGGGGTAGTGAAAAGCTAGTTGATGTGGAAGCTGTTAGAAGAATGGGGCTTGCAGACACCGTGTCTGGAATAACAAGGCGGATGAAGGCCAGCAAGACAAGGGTGCAACAGCCCGAGAACAGTGAGGTGATTGGATGTCCACAGGGCAAGCTGGAACCAGTCTGAGGGGTGCCCCTCCCCCTGGGTCGAAAGTTGACAGCGAGGAAGACGATGAGCCTTCATCCCACGACCACCCCCACGACTCACTCCGCACGCGCAAGGGGGGAGGGACCGCATGCTCATGGGGTCTCAGGAATGTCATGGATATGGATCCGAATTCCTGCCAACAACTGATTCTGTCTTAGTTCAGCCTCTACCTGCAGCACGCTTTCTCCCAGCGGTGTGCAAGCGAGGCGGAGCTATCCCCCTTGCACCAGGGTGTGTGCGCATCGCTCATTAAACATACCTGCTTTAGAACTACTTGGTGCTTACGGAGTTTGATTTCCGCACGTCACAGCTGTCCATGGACCAGCTGCCTTCGGGCTCCCCGGTGCTGATGGCCGGCAGTCCCCCCTGTCGCTGTCACCCAACGTGGGTTGGTTCTCTTCTCCTTGGCTTTGGTGCTGCTTCTGGCCGTCATGCCACGTTTCTCTTCTCTCTGCTTGTTTTCCATGCTGTCCGCCAATGCCTCGTTGGAGTTTCAATGACCCAAACGTGGCCTGCTGCTCTCGGCCCAAGGAGATGGACAAAGCTGAGGTAGGCTCCAAAACATCTTGGCCTCCATCTCTGTCCTTCATTCTCTCCCTCTCTCCCTTAAATTCCGCCTTCAATTCCCTCTCTCTCTCATCATTCCCTAACTCCGGGATTTCTCCATCTCCACCTGTAGCAGTTCTCCATCTCTAAGAGTTTTCAGTCTACTCTCCCGTTCTCTAAGAGCTCTCCGTCCTTAACGCTCTAATAACGCTCTATCGCTAATAATGCTCCGTCTCTCATGAATCTCATTCTCTCCCTCTCCATCTCCGCTTCTCTAACAAAGCCATCTTTAAGAATTCTCTCTCATTCTCTAATAACTCGCTGCCTCTCATTGTAATATTTCTCTGCCTCTCATTATCTAGCAATTCGATCCTTCTCATTCTCCAATCGTTCCCTGCCTCTCATTCTCCTCTCATTTGCTGCCACTAACCGTAATCATTCGCTGCCTCTCCTTCTCTCATCAATTCCTGCCTCTCATTCCCATCATCCGCTGCCTCCCATTCCCTACTCATTCTCTGCCTTTCCTTGGAATAATTCGCTGCCTCTAATATCCTAATAATTCTTTGCCGCTAAGTCTCTCCTAATTCCCTGCCTCCCATTCTGTCATAATCCTCTGCCTCTCATTCTATAACAATTCCCTGACACTCGTCCTCTAATAACCTCCCTCTCATGATCCCGTCATTCGCTGCCTCTCATTCTCTCACAATTCGCTCCCTCTCATTGTCGACGAATTCAACGCCTCTCATTTTCTTATAATTAGCAGCATCCCATTCTCTAACAATCCTCTGCCTCTTATTCTATAATGATTATCTCCCTCTCGTTCTATTCTAATTCGCTGCCTCTCATTCTCTCTTCATTCGCTGCCTCTCATGCTCTCATTTTGCTCAGCATGTCATTCTCTAATCATCCTGTCTCTCATTCTCTAATCATTGGCTGCCTCTCCCTGTAATCTCTCTCTTTGCCTCTCGTTCTCTGCTCATTCGTTGCTTCTCATACTCCAATCCTTCGCTGCCTCTCATTCTGCTCTAGTTCATAGAACCATAGAACCACCAAGGTTGGAAAAGACCTCCAAGATCATCCAGTCCAACCGTTCACCTATCTCCAATAGCTCCCACCGAACCATGTCCCTCAACACAACATCCAATCGTTCCTTGAACACCCCCAGGGTCGGTGACTCCACCACCTCCCTGGGCAGGCCATTCCAGTGCCTGACCACCCTTTCTGAGAAGTAACATTTCCTAATGTCCAGCCTGAATCTCCTCTGCCGCAGCTTGAAGCCATTGCCTCTAGTCCTGTCACTAATGACACGAGAGAAGAGGCCGACCCCCAGCTCACCGCAACCTCCCTCCAGGAAGTTAGAGAGAGCAAGAAGGTCTCCCCTGAGCCTCCTCTTCTCCAGGCTGAACGTTCCCAGCTCCTTCAGCCTCTCCTCATAAGGCCTGTGCTCCAGACCCCTCACCTGCTTTGTTGCCCTTCTTTGAACACGCTCCAGGGCCTCGATGTCTTTCTTGCAGTGAGGGGCCCAAAACCGGACACGGCACTCGAGGTGCGGCCTCACCAGTGCTGAGTACAGGGGGACAATCACCTCTCTGCTCCTGCCGGTAACGCTGTTTCTGATGCAAGCCAGGATGCCGTTGGCCTTCTTGGCCACCTGGCCACACTGTCGGCTCATGTTCAGCCGAGCATCCGTCAAGACCCCCAGGTCCATCTCCTCTACACAGTCTTCCAGCCACTCCGCCCCAAGCCTGTAGCGCTGCCTGGGGTTGTTGTGGCCAAAGTGCAGGACGCGGCATTTGGTCTTGTTGAACCTCATCCCGTTGGCTTCAGCCCAGCTCTCCAGCCTGTCCAGATCCCTCTGTAGGGCCTCGCTACCCCCAGGCAGATCCACGCTCCCAGCCAATTGGGTGCCATCTGCAAACTTACTGAGGGTGCACTCAGTGCCCTCATCCAGGTCATCAATAAAGATATCGAAGAGGACAGGCCCCAGCACCGACCCCTGGGGAACACCGCTCGTGACCGGTCGCCAGCTGGATTTAACTCCATTCACCACCAATTCGCCGTCTCTAATTGAAAGAATTCATTGCCTCTCATCCTCTCTTCATACACTGCCTACCATTCTCTACTAATTCTCGGCCTCTAACTGTAAGAATTAACTTTCGCTCATATTCTAAGAATTCTTTGCACTGAATCTCTCATAATCCACTGCCTCTCATTCTCTAACGTTTCTCTGCCTCTCATTCTCTCACAATTCGCTGCTGATTGTAATAATTTGCTGCCTCTAATTCTCTAATGTCTCTCTGAATGTCATTCTCTAATAACCCTCTGTCTCTCATTGTCTAACAATTCGCTACCTCCCGATCTCTCCAAATTCACGGCCTCCTATTCACTCCAGATTTGCAGACTCTCATTCTCTAATAATTAGCTGCCATTTATTCTCTAACAATTCTCTGCCACGCATTCTCTATTAATTATCTCCCTCTCACTCTCTCTTAATTTGCTGCCTCCCATTCTCTCAAAATTTGCTCCCTCTCATACTCTCACATTTCAACGCCTCTCACACAACTGTAACTCAATGCCTCTCACACTCTTGAAATGCAACGCCTCCCATTCTCCCAGAATTTCCTGCCTCTCATTGTGTAATGATTTGCTGCCGCTCATTCTCTCATCATTCAATGGCTTTCGTTCTCTCATGATTTCCCGTGTCTCATTCTCTAATAATTCACTGCCTTTTATTCTCCAATAATCCTCTTCACTTATTCTGAAGAAATTCTCTGCCGCTCATTCTCTCATCATTCGCTGCCTCTCATGCTCTCATAATTCACTGCCTCCCATTCTCTCCCAATCCGCTGCCCCTAATTGTAGAAATTCCCTGCCCCTACTTGTCCAGTATTTCGCTTCATGTCATACGCTGATAATCCTCTGTCTCTCATTCTCTAACAATTCTCTGCCACTCATTCTCTAGTAATTGTCTCCCTCCCTTTCTTTCATCATTCTGTGTCTCATTCCCTCAGAATTCAACGCCTCTCATTCCCTACAAATGCGGTGATTCTAACTGGAATTAGAGTCTCTTTTTCTATCTCCATTTCTCCTGCTGGCCGAGGCCCCTCCCCCCGGGCCGAGGCCCCTCCCCCCGGGCCGAGGCCCCTCCCCCCGGGCCTAGGCCCCGCCCCCCTGGCCGAGGCCCCGCCCCCTGGCCGAGGCCCCTCCCCCTCGATTCTCCTTAGTCCAATTCTTTTCCCATTTCCCATTGCTTTGGAATTCCTTTTCGTTGTCTTTTCCAACTTGTGTTCATTTTGCCAATTCTCCTCCTTTATTTTTCCCTTCTTCTAATTCCAATTCCTTTCCTCTCTTCCCACCCCCCAAGTCCCCTCCGCCCTTTCCGCCCTCCAAGTCCCCTCTTTCTTTCTCGGCTTCCCACCCCGCAGGTTCCCTCTTTTTTTGCTTATCGCCCCCCACGTCCCCTCCTCTCTTTCTGCCCTTCAGGAGCTCCCCTCTTTTTCTGCCCCCCAAGTCGCCTCCTCTCTGCTTTGCGCCCCCAAGTCCCCTTCTGTCAGCTTTCTGACCCCCAAGCCTTCTCTTCTCTTTCTGCCTCCCAAGTGCTCTCCTTTTTTCTGCGTCCTTGTGCACTTTGTGGATGGGCGTCTGCACACAGCAGCTTGGAGGGCTGAAAAGGTCAGCCCTGAGTGTTGTGTTTCCTTCTTTGTTGTCACCTGGCACCTCATGCAGACAGCTGCTGGCTGTCATGCACACGTGGTGTAGGGGAACCCGTGCTGGGGCACCGGGCAGAAACTGGAGCGGAGGGAGTTGGGCCTTGGTGTGAGCAGGAATTGGTTTAGGGTGAGGGTGACGGAGCACTGGAACAGGCTGCCCAGGGGGGTTGTGGAGTCTCCTGCTCTGGAGATATTCCAGCCCCGCCTGGATGCCGAGCTGTGTGTGGGGAACTGTTACTGACAGCCTGAAGCTGGGACTGACCATCTGAGGCAAGGGACGGCTCAGCTGCGGGAGCACAGGTGAAGGCAATTCAGCTGTGCTCCCGGAAGGGGTGGAGCTTGACTCCGCCTCTCCAAATGCCATGGAAGGGCTGACCAGCACTAAGGCAGCATCTCTGTTGGACTTTGCTCCTGTGTGGAGTTCCTTGTGGCCAGCGGCCATCTTAACTGTGAGCCTCAGCCTTGGGGAGTTATTCCTATCTAACCTCTGGCTATCCATCTATTACGCCCTGTAGAATTACAGCTATACAACCTTGTGTAATTACAACTCTACAGCCCCCCAACTCAGTCCTCCGTTTCCACCCCCCAAGTCCTCTCCTCCGTTTCTGCCCCTCAAGTCCCCTCTTTCTGGGCTTTCCGCCTCCCACGTCCCCTCTTTCTTTCTTGGCTCTCCGCCCCCCAAGTCCCCCCTTTTTTCCTTTGATTTCTCTGCCCCAAGTCCCCTCTTTCTTTTTTTGCTTTCTGCCCCCCAAGTCCCCTCTTTCTCTGCTTTCTGCCCCCCAAGAACCCTCTTTCTTACTTGGCTTTCCGCCCCCCAAGTCCTTCCTTCTCATTCTGCCCCCCTCAGATCCCCCCCCTCCTTTTCAGCACTTTGTCCAGCTCTTTGTGCAGTTCTTTCTGCCGTCCTTCTCCTCTTTCGCTTCTCTGTCCGCTTTGTTTCCTTTATTCGGTCTTTGTGCAGATCTTTTCGTTATGCGGTTCCTGGTCCAGTTCCTGGTCCGGTTCTTTTCCTGTTCTCTGTGCAGTTCTTTTACTCTTTTTTTCTCCAGTTTTTAGTCCAGGAAATCGTAATAATTCTCAGCCCTTAATCCTCGAATAATTCGCCGCCTCCCATTCCCTAACAATTCTCTGCCTCTCATTCTCTCCTCGTTAACTGCCCCTAATTGTTGTCATCATCTGCCTCTCCTGCCCTCCTCGTGGGCTGCCTCTCCTGCTCTCCCATTCCTGTGCCCCAGCTGCCTTAGTGCTCCCTGGTGCTGATAGGCCGGCAGTGCCTCCCGTCGCTCCCACCCGATCGGCACGGCTCTGTTCTGTCCGTTCTGGATTCCATCGCAGATTCAGCAGCGTTCTCCCTGTTGATGCGACGTTTCTCTTCTCTCTTCTCTCGCCTTCCGTGCTGCCCGGCGGTGCCTCGTCGGCCTTTCGGCGACCCAAACGCTGCCTGCTCCTTGCTGACCCAGCGTGATGCCCTCAGAAGAGGCGGGCACCCAAACGGGCTTCCGGCGAGCGCCGTGTAAGACTTGGGGCTCCTCGGATGAGCCCTATTCCTCCCTAACCCGTGTTGTTCAGTCCCGCTCGGGAGGGTTTGAACTTCCATTCTAGGGCTGCAGACTCCACCGTCAGACGGCGCTGCCTGTCCTCACCTCCCCGGGTTGCGGCGTCGGACGTGCCCTGACGCTCGGAAAGGGCTCAGCCCTGCCTTCCTCCTTCCCACAAGGTGAGCCCTGCTCGGCTTCTCTTGCGTTCAACGGGAGGCGACGGAGAGTTGGGACCTTGGCCAGCTGTGCAAGGGCTCTGCTGAGGAGCTTCCAGGATGCAGCTGGAGGTAGCGGCCGTTTTGGTCCCATTTTGGTCCCGCTCTCGTCCCACTCTTCTCCTTTTCCTCTCCCCGCTGGTTTCCCTGTGCCCAATCCATTTCCATGGCAGTTCCTCACTGCTCTTTCTCGCTTCCGTTCTTTTCCTGTTCCTTTCCTTTTGGGGCCCCTCCCCCCCTTTTCCTCATTCCAGTTCTTTGCCCAATTCCCATTCCTTTCCCATTCCGCTTCTTTCCTTGGCTTGGCCTTTTCCCGCTTCGCTTCCTTTTCTTTCTCCGATCCTTTTTCCTTCCTTTTCCTTCTTCTAATTCCAATTCCTTTCCAGTCCCAGTTCCAGTTCCTTTCTCACTTCCTTTTCCAGCTCTGCTTCTTTGCAAAACCCTTATCTCCTCCGTGTCCGCTCCTCCCTTTCTGCCCCCCAAGTCCATCAGTGCTCCCTTTCCACCGCTCAACTCAGTCTCTCCTCCCTTTCTGCCCCCCAAGTCCCTTTCAATCCTTCTGGCCCCCAACTTCCCTCCTCCCGTTCTGCCCCACAACTCCCCTTTTCCGTTCTGCCCCCCAATCCCTCTCCTCTCTTTCTGCCCCCAAGTCGTCTTGTTTCCTTTTACCCACAAGTTGTCTCTTTCAGCCCCCCAAGTCCCCTCTTTATTTATGGACTCTCTGCCCCCCCCAAGTCCCCTCTTTGTTTCTTCCTTTTGGCCCCCCAATTCCCCACATTCTTGCTAGGCTTTCTGCCCCACAAGTTGTCTCTTGTGTTTCTGCCACCCAAGACCTCTGCTGTGTTTCTGCCACCCAAGACCTCTGCTGTGTTTCTGCCCCCCAAGTCCCCTCTTTCTTCCTCTGCTTTCTGCCCCCCACGTCCTCTCGTCTCCTTCTGCCCCCAAGTCGTCTTCTTTCCTTCCACCGCCCAGCTCCCCTCCTCTCCTTCTGCCCCCCAACTCCCCTCCTCTCCTTCTGCCCCCAAGTCCCCTTCTCTCTTTCTGCCCCTTAAGTCCCTTTCTACCCCCGTGTCCACACTACCTTTCTGCCCCCAAGTCCCCTCCTTTCCTTCTGCCCCCTTCCCCACCTCTCGTTCTGCCCCCCATGTCCTCCCCTCTCCTTTTGCCCACTTTGTGCTGCCCTCTCTCTCTGCCCTCCAAGTGCTCCCCTGTTTCCACCCCGCAAGTCAGTCAGTCCCCTCTTTCTTTCTTTGCTTTCAGTCCCCCAAGTCCCCTCTTTCTGTTTTCAGCCCCTCACGTCCCCTCATTCTTGCTTTCCGCCCCCCAAGTCCCCTCTTTTTTCCTTCCCTTTCCGCCCCCCAAGTCCCCTCTTTTTTCCTTCCCTTTCCACCCCCCGAGTCCCCTCTTTCTTTCTTCCTTTCTGCCCCACAAGTCCCCTCTTTCTTCCTTGGCCTTCCTCCCCCCAAGTCCCCTATTCTGTTTCTGCCTCGCAAGTCCATTAGTCCTCCTTTTCCACCGCCAAGTCAGTCAATGCTCCCTTTCAGCCCCCCAAGTTCCCTCTTTCTAGGTTGGTTTTCCGCCCCCCAACTGCTCTCCTCTCCTCCTGCCCCAGCACGTCTCTTTCTGCCCCCCAAGTCTCCTCCCCTTTTGGGCCCCCCGAGTCCCCTCCCCTCCTTCTGCCTCCCAAGTCCTCTGCTCTCTTTGTGCCCACCAAGTGTTCACTTTCTGACCACCAAGTCCTCTCCTCTCTTTCTGCCCCCAGGGTCTCTCCACTCTTTCTGCCCTTCAAGTGCTCTCCTCTCTCTCTGTCCCCCAACTCCTCTCTTTCTGCCCCCCAAATCCTCCCCTCTCTTTTGGCCCCTCCAAGTCCTCCCCTCTCTCTCTCCCCCCCAAGTCCTCCCTTCTCTCTGCCCCTCAAGTCCGCTCCCCTGTTTCTGCCCCCCAAGTGAGTCAGTCCTCCCTTTCCGCCCCCCAACTCAGTCAGTCCCCTCTTTCTGCCCTCCAAGCACTCTCTTCTCTTTCTGCCCCCCAAGTCCCCAAGTTTGGTTCAATTTTGGTCCAATCCTTTTCTTTTTTTATTTCCTTTTTCGCCTCTCTTTGTCCAATTGCTTTCCCTTTCCTTTTCCTGTTTCCTTTTCCCTGCCTCTTCACGCTGTTGGATGCTGCTCCTTCAGGGGGTCTCAGTCCAGCTCTTTTCCTTTAGAAGATCTTTGTCCATTTTGCTGTCCAGGTTTCGGTTCCATTCTTTCTCCACTTCTTTTCCTTTGTTAAGTTCTGTGTCCCCCTTTTTGCCCCCCTCTTGTCCCTTTCCTTTCCTTTTCCCCCTTTCCTTTTCCGTGTCTCTTCACGCTGTTCGGTGCTGTTCCTTCGGGGGCTCTTGGTCCAGGTCCTGGTGCAGCTCTTTTCCTTTAGAAGCTCTTTGTCCAGTTCTTTGTCCCCTACTTGTCATGTTTTGGTTCTTTGTCCAGTTGATTTTGGTCCAGGTTTTGTTCCATTCTTGGTCCAGTTCTTTTCAGTGTTGGCTTCTTGGTCTGCTTCTCGCTCCATGTCCACTTTGGGTCCAATTTTGGTCCAGTTTTTGGCTCGTCGCTCTCCGACTCCCATTGGCTAATAGTTCACCGCTTCTCACTGCTTAATTGTTTACCTCCTCCCATTAGCTAATCGCTTCCTGCCTCTCGTTCTCCGCCTCCCATTGGCTCGTCGTTCACCGCCTCCCATTGGCTCGTCGTTCACTATCACCCATTGGCTCGTTGTTCTCCGCCTCCCATTGGCTGACAGTTCGCCGCCTCCCATTGGCTCGTTGTTCACCGCCTCCCATTGGCTGACAGTTCACCGCCTCCCATTGGCTGACAGTTCGCCGCCTCCCATTGGCTGACAGTTCGCCGCCTCCCATTGGCTGACAGTTCGCCGCCTCCCATTGGCTGACAGTTCGCCGCCTCCCATTGGCTGACAGTTCTCCGCCTCCCATTGGCTGACAGTTCTCCGCCTCCCATTGGCTGACAGTTCTCCGCCTCCCATTGGCTGACAGTTATCCGCCTCCCATTGGTTCGTCTTTCTCTCCCTTCCATTGGCTCGTTGTTCGCCGCCTCCCATTGGCTGACAGTTCGCCGCCTCCCATTGGCTGACAGTTCGCCGCCTCCCATTGGCTGACAGTTCGCCGCCTCCCATTGGCTGACAGTTCGCCGCCTCCCATTGGCTGACAGTTCGCCGCCTCCCATTGGCTGACAGTTCGCCGCCTCCCATTGGCTGACAGTTCTCCGCCTCCCATTGGCTGACAGTTCTCCGCCTCCCATTGGCTGACAGTTCTCCGCCTCCCATTGGCTGACAGTTCTCCGCCTCCCATTGGCTGACAGTTATCCGCCTCCCATTGGTTCGTCTTTCTCTCCCTCCCATTGGCTCGTTGTTCGCCGCCTCCCATTGGCTCGTTGTTCGCCGCCTCCCATTGGCTGACAGTTATCCGCCTCCCATTGGTTCGTCTTTCTCTCCCTCCCATTGGCTCGTTGTTCGCCGCCTCCCATTGGCTCGTTGTTCGCCGCCTCCCATTGGCTGAGAGTTCGCCGCCTCCCATTGGCTGAGAGTTCGCCGCCTCCCATTGGCTGAGAGTTCGCCGCCTCCCATTGGCTGAGAGTTCGCCGCCTCCCATTGGCTGAGAGTTCGCTGCCTCCCATTGGCTGACAGTTCGCCGCCTCCCATTGGCTCGTTGTTCGCCGCCTCCCATTGGCTGACAGTTATCCGCCTCCCATTAGCTGAGAGTTCGCCGCCTCCCATTGGCTGAGAGTTCGCCGCCTCCCATTGGCTGAGAGTTCGCCGCCTCCCATTGGCTGAGAGCTCGCCGCCTCCCATTGGCTGACAGTTCGCCGCCTCCCATTGGCTGAGAGTTCGCCGCCTCCCATTGGCTGACAGTTCTCCGCCTCCCATTGGCTGACAGTTCTCCGCCTCCCATTGGCTGACAGTTCTCCGCCTCCCATTGGCTGACAGTTCTCCGCCTCCCATTGGCTGACAGTTCTCCGCCTCCCATTGGCTGACAGTTCTCCGCCTCCCATTGGCTGACAGTTCTCCGCCTCCCATTGGCTGACAGTTATCCGCCTCCCATTGGTTCGTCTTTCTCTCCCTCCCATTGGCTCGTTGTTCGCCGCCTCCCATTGGCTGACAGTTCGCCGCCTCCCATTGGCTGACAGTTCGCCGCCTCCCATTGGCTGACAGTTCGCCGCCTCCCATTGGCTGACAGTTCGCCGCCTCCCATTGGCTGACAGTTCGCCGCCTCCCATTGGCTGACAGTTCTCCGCCTCCCATTGGCTGACAGTTCTCCGCCTCCCATTGGCTGACAGTTCTCCGCCTCCCATTGGCTGACAGTTCTCCGCCTCCCATTGGCTGACAGTTCTCCGCCTCCCATTGGCTGACAGTTCTCCGCCTCCCATTGGCTGACAGTTATCCGCCTCCCATTGGTTCGTCTTTCTCTCCCTCCCATTGGCTCGTTGTTCGCCGCCTCCCATTGGCTCGTTGTTCGCCGCCTCCCATTGGCTGACAGTTATCCGCCTCCCATTGGTTCGTCTTTCTCTCCCTCCCATTGGCTCGTTGTTCGCCGCCTCCCATTGGCTCGTTGTTCGCCGCCTCCCATTGGCTGACAGTTCGCCGCCTCCCATTGGCTGACAGTTCTCAGCCTCCCATTGGCTGACAGTTCTCCGCCTCCCATTGGCTGACAGTTCTCCGCCTCCCATTGGCTGACAGTTCGCCGCCTCCCATTGGCTCGTTGTTCGCCGCCTCCCATTGGCTGAGAGTTCGCCGCCTCCCATTGGCTGACAGTTCGCCGCCTCCCATTGGCTGACAGTTCGCCGCCTCCCATTGGCTCGTTGTTCGCCGCCTCCCATTGGCTGAAAGTTCGCCGCCTCCCATTGGCTGACAGTTCGCCGCCTCCCATTGGCTGACAGTTCTCCGCCTCCCATTGGCTGACAGTTCTCCGCCTCCCATTGGCTGAGAGTTCTCAGCCTCCCATTGGCTGACAGTTCTCCGCCTCCCATTGGCTGACAGTTCTCCGCCTCCCATTGGCTGACAGTTCTCCGCCTCCCATTGGCTGACAGTTCTCCGCCTCCCATTGGCTGACAGTTCTCCGCCTCCCATTGGCTGACAGTTCTCCGCCTCCCATTGGCTGACAGTTATCCGCCTCCCATTGGTTCGTCTTTCTCTCCCTCCCATTGGCTCGTTGTTCGCCGCCTCCCATTGGCTCGTTGTTCGCCGCCTCCCATTGGCTGACAGTTATCCGCCTCCCATTGGTTCGTCTTTCTCTCCCTCCCATTGGCTCGTTGTTCGCCGCCTCCCATTGGCTCGTTGTTCGCCGCCTCCCATTGGCTCGTTGTTCGCCGCCTCCCATTGGCTGACAGTTCGCCGCCTCCCATTGGCTGACAGTTCTCAGCCTCCCATTGGCTGACAGTTCTCCGCCTCCCATTGGCTGACAGTTCGCCGCCTCCCATTGGCTCGTTGTTCGCCGCCTCCCATTGGCTGAGAGTTCGCCGCCTCCCATTGGCTGAGAGTTCGCCGCCTCCCATTGGCTGACAGTTCGCCGCCTCCCATTGGCTCGTTGTTCGCCGCCTCCCATTGGCTGACAGTTATCCGCCTCCCATTGGCTGACAGTTCGCCGCCTCCCATTGGCTGACAGTTCTCCGCCTCCCATTGGCTGACAGTTCTCCGCCTCCCATTGGCTGAGAGTTCTCCGCCTCCCATTGGCTGACAGTTATCCGCCTCCCATTGGCTGACAGTTCTCCGCCTCCCATTGGCTGACAGTTCTCCGCCTCCCATTGGCTGACAGTTATCCGCCTCCCATTGGTTCGTCTTTCTCTCCCTCCCATTGGCTCGTTGTTCGCCGCCTCCCATTGGCTCGTTGTTCGCCGCCTCCCATTGGCTCGTTGTTCGCAGCCTCCCATTGGCTGACAGTTCGCTGCCTCCCATTGGCTGACAGTTTGCCGCCTCCCATTGGCTGAGAGTTCGCCGCCTCCCATTGGCTGAGAGTTCGCCGCCTCCCATTGGCTGACAGTTCTCCGCCTCCCATTGGCTGACAGTTCTCCGCCTCCCATTGGCTGACAGTTCTCCGCCTCCCATTGGCTGACAGTTATCCGCCTCCCATTGGTTCGTCTTTCTCTCCCTTCCATTGGCTCGTTGTTCGCCGCCTCCCATTGGCTCGTTGTTCGCCGCCTCCCATTGGCTGACAGTTCGCCGCCTCCCATTGGCTGACAGTTCGCCGCCTCCCATTGGCTGACAGTTCGCCGCCTCCCATTGGCTGACAGTTCGCCGCCTCCCATTGGCTGACAGTTCGCCGCCTCCCATTGGCTGACAGTTCGCCGCCTCCCATTGGCTGACAGTTCTCCGCCTCCCATTGGCTGACAGTTCTCCGCCTCCCATTGGCTGACAGTTCTCCGCCTCCCATTGGCTGACAGTTCTCCGCCTCCCATTGGTTCGTCTTTCTCTCCCTCCCATTGGCTCGTTGTTCGCCGCCTCCCATTGGCTCGTTGTTCGCCGCCTCCCATTGGCTGACAGTTATCCGCCTCCCATTGGTTCGTCTTTCTCTCCCTCCCATTGGCTCGTTGTTCGCCGCCTCCCATTGGCTCGTTGTTCGCCGCCTCCCATTGGCTGAGAGTTCGCCGCCTCCCATTGGCTGAGAGTTCGCCGCCTCCCATTGGCTGAGAGTTCGCCGCCTCCCATTGGCTGACAGTTCGCCGCCTCCCATTGGCTCGTTGTTCGCCGCCTCCCATTGGCTGACAGTTCGCCGCCTCCCATTGGCTGACAGTTATCCGCCTCCCATTAGCTGAGAGTTCGCCGCCTCCCATTGGCTGAGAGTTCGCCGCCTCCCATTGGCTGAGAGTTCGCCGCCTCCCATTGGCTGAGAGTTCGCCGCCTCCCATTGGCTGAAAGTTCGCCGCCTCCCATTGGCTGAGAGTTCGCCGCCTCCCATTGGCTGACAGTTCTCCGCCTCCCATTGGCTGACAGTTCTCCGCCTCCCATTGGCTGACAGTTCTCCGCCTCCCATTGGCTGACAGTTCTCCGCCTCCCATTGGCTGACAGTTATCCGCCTCCCATTGGCTGACAGTTCTCCGCCTCCCATTGGCTGACAGTTCTCCGCCTCCCATTGGCTGACAGTTCTCCGCCTCCCATTGGCTGACAGTTATCCGCCTCCCATTGGTTCGTCTTTCTCTCCCTCCCATTGGCTCGTTGTTCGCCGCCTCCCATTGGCTCGTTGTTCGCCGCCTCCCATTGGCTCGTTGTTCGCCGCCTCCCATTGGCTGACAGTTCGCCGCCTCCCATTGGCTGACAGTTCGCCGCCTCCCATTGGCTGACAGTTCGCCGCCTCCCATTGGCTGACAGTTCGCCGCCTCCCATTGGCTGACAGTTCTCCGCCTCCCATTGGCTGACAGTTCTCCGCCTCCCATTGGCTGACAGTTCTCCGCCTCCCATTGGCTGACAGTTCTCCGCCTCCCATTGGCTGACAGTTATCCGCCTCCCATTGGTTCGTCTTTCTCTCCCTCCCATTGGCTCGTTGTTCGCCGCCTCCCATTGGCTCGTTGTTCGCCGCCTCCCATTGGCTGACAGTTATCCGCCTCCCATTGGTTCGTCTTTCTCTCCCTCCCATTGGCTCGTTGTTCGCCGCCTCCCATTGGCTCGTTGTTCGCCGCCTCCCATTGGCTGACAGTTCGCCGCCTCCCATTGGCTGACAGTTCTCAGCCTCCCATTGGCTGACAGTTCTCCGCCTCCCATTGGCTGACAGTTCTCCGCCTCCCATTGGCTGACAGTTCGCCGCCTCCCATTGGCTCGTTGTTCGCCGCCTCCCATTTGCTGAGAGTTCGCCGCCTCCCATTGGCTGAGAGTTCGCCGCCTCCCATTGGCTGACAGTTCGCCGCCTCCCATTGGCTCGTTGTTCGCCGCCTCCCATTGGCTGACAGTTCGCCGCCTCCCATTGGCTGACAGTTCGCCGCCTCCCATTGGCTGACAGTTCTCCGCCTCCCATTGGCTGACAGTTCTCCGCCTCCCATTGGCTGACAGTTCTCCGCCTCCCATTGGCTGACAGTTATCCGCCTCCCATTGGTTTGTCTTTCTCTCCCTCCCATTGGCTCGTTGTTCGCCGCCTCCCATTGGCTCGTTGTTCGCCGCCTCCCATTGGCTCGTTGTTCGCAGCCTCCCATTGGCTGACAGTTCGCTGCCTCCCATTGGCTGACAGTTTGCCGCCTCCCATTGGCTGAGAGTTCGCCGCCTCCCATTGGCTGAGAGTTCGCCGCCTCCCATTGGCTGACAGTTCTCCGCCTCCCATTGGCTGACAGTTCTTCGCCTCCCATTGGCTGACAGTTCTCCGCCTCCCATTGGCTGACAGTTATCCGCCTCCCATTGGTTCGTCTTTCTCTCCCTTCCATTGGCTCGTTGTTCGCCGCCTCCCATTGGCTCGTTGTTCGCCGCCTCCCATTGGCTGACAGTTCGCCGCCTCCCATTGGCTGACAGTTCGCCGCCTCCCATTGGCTGACAGTTCGCCGCCTCCCATTGGCTGACAGTTCGCCGCCTCCCATTGGCTGACAGTTCGCCGCCTCCCATTGGCTGACAGTTCGCCGCCTCCCATTGGCTGACAGTTCTCCGCCTCCCATTGGCTGACAGTTCTCCGCCTCCCATTGGCTGACAGTTCTCCGCCTCCCATTGGCTGACAGTTCTCCGCCTCCCATTGGTTCGTCTTTCTCTCCCTCCCATTGGCTCGTTGTTCGCCGCCTCCCATTGGCTCGTTGTTCGCCGCCTCCCATTGGCTGACAGTTATCCGCCTCCCATTGGTTCGTCTTTCTCTCCCTCCCATTGGCTCGTTGTTCGCCGCCTCCCATTGGCTCGTTGTTCGCCGCCTCCCATTGGCTGAGAGTTCGCCGCCTCCCATTGGCTGAGAGTTCGCCGCCTCCCATTGGCTGAGAGTTCGCCGCCTCCCATTGGCTGACAGTTCGCCGCCTCCCATTGGCTCGTTGTTCGCCGCCTCCCATTGGCTGACAGTTCGCCGCCTCCCATTGGCTGACAGTTATCCGCCTCCCATTAGCTGAGAGTTCGCCGCCTCCCATTGGCTGAGAGTTCGCCGCCTCCCATTGGCTGAGAGTTCGCCGCCTCCCATTGGCTGAGAGTTCGCCGCCTCCCATTGGCTGACAGTTCGCCGCCTCCCATTGGCTGAGAGTTCGCCGCCTCCCATTGGCTGACAGTTCTCCGCCTCCCATTGGCTGACAGTTCTCCGCCTCCCATTGGCTGACAGTTCTCCGCCTCCCATTGGCTGACAGTTCTCCGCCTCCCATTGGCTGACAGTTATCCGCCTCCCATTGGCTGACAGTTCTCCGCCTCCCATTGGCTGACAGTTCTCCGCCTCCCATTGGCTGACAGTTCTCCGCCTCCCATTGGCTGACAGTTATCCGCCTCCCATTGGTTCGTCTTTCTCTCCCTCCCATTGGCTCGTTGTTCGCCGCCTCCCATTGGCTCGTTGTTCGCCGCCTCCCATTGGCTCGTTGTTCGCCGCCTCCCATTGGCTGACAGTTCGCCGCCTCCCATTGGCTGACAGTTCGCCGCCTCCCATTGGCTGACAGTTCGCCGCCTCCCATTGGCTGACAGTTCGCCGCCTCCCATTGGCTGACAGTTCGCCGCCTCCCATTGGCTGACAGTTCGCCGCCTCCCATTGGCTGACAGTTCTCCGCCTCCCATTGGCTGACAGTTCTCCGCCTCCCATTGGCTGACAGTTCTCCGCCTCCCATTGGCTGACAGTTCTCCGCCTCCCATTGGCTGACAGTTATCCGCCTCCCATTGGTTCGTCTTTCTCTCCCTCCCATTGGCTCGTTGTTCGCCGCCTCCCATTGGCTCGTTGTTCGCCGCCTCCCATTGGCTGACAGTTATCCGCCTCCCATTGGTTCGTCTTTCTCTCCCTCCCATTGGCTCGTTGTTCGCCGCCTCCCATTGGCTCGTTGTTCGCCGCCTCCCATTGGCTGACAGTTCGCCGCCTCCCATTGGCTGACAGTTCTCAGCCTCCCATTGGCTGACAGTTCTCCGCCTCCCATTGGCTGACAGTTCTCCGCCTCCCATTGGCTGACAGTTCGCCGCCTCCCATTGGCTCGTTGTTCGCCGCCTCCCATTTGCTGAGAGTTCGCCGCCTCCCATTGGCTGAGAGTTCGCCGCCTCCCATTGGCTGACAGTTCGCCGCCTCCCATTGGCTCGTTGTTCGCCGCCTCCCATTGGCTGACAGTTCGCCGCCTCCCATTGGCTGACAGTTCGCCGCCTCCCATTGGCTGACAGTTCTCCGCCTCCCATTGGCTGACAGTTCTCCGCCTCCCATTGGCTAACAGTTCTCCGCCTCCCATTGGCTGAGAGTTCTCAGCCTCCCATTGGCTGACAGTTCTCCGCCTCCCATTGGCTGACAGTTCTCCGCCTCCCATTGGCTGACAGTTCTCCGCCTCCCATTGGCTGACAGTTCTCCGCCTCCCATTGGCTGACAGTTATCCGCCTCCCATTGGTTCGTCTTTCTCTCCCTCCCATTGGCTCGTTGTTCGCCGCCTCCCATTGGCTCGTTGTTCGCCGCCTCCCATTGGCTGACAGTTATCCGCCTCCCATTGGTTCGTCTTTCTCTCCCTCCCATTGGCTCGTTGTTCGCCGCCTCCCATTGGCTCGTTGTTCGCCGCCTCCCATTGGCTGAGAGTTCGCCGCCTCCCATTGGCTGACAGTTCGCCGCCTCCCATTGGCTGACAGTTCTCAGCCTCCCATTGGCTGACAGTTCTCCGCCTCCCATTGGCTGACAGTTCTCCGCCTCCCATTGGCTGACAGTTCGCCGCCTCCCATTGGCTCGTTGTTCGCCGCCTCCCATTGGCTGAGAGTTCGCCGCCTCCCATTGGCTGAGAGTTCGCCGCCTCTCATTGGCTGACAGTTCGCCGCCTCCCATTGGCTCGTTGTTCGCCGCCTCCCATTGGCTGACAGTTATCCGCCTCCCATTGGCTGACAGTTCGCCGCCTCCCATTGGCTGACAGTTCTCCGCCTCCCATTGGCTGACAGTTCTCCGCCTCCCATTGGCTGACAGTTCTCCGCCTCCCATTGGCTGAGAGTTCTCCGCCTCCCATTGGCTGACAGTTATCCGCCTCCCATTGGCTGACAGTTCTCCGCCTCCCATTGGTTCGTCTTTCTCTCCCTCCCATTGGCTCGTTGTTCGCCGCCTCCCATTGGCTCGTTGTTCGCCGCCTCCCATTGGCTCGTTGTTCGCAGCCTCCCATTGGCTGACAGTTCGCTGCCTCCCATTGGCTGACAGTTTGCCGCCTCCCATTGGCTGAGAGTTCGCCGCCTCCCATTGGCTGACAGTTATCCGCCTCCCATTGGTTCGTCTTTCTCTCCCTTCCATTGGCTCGTTGTTCGCCGCCTCCCATTGGCTCGTTGTTCGCCGCCTCCCATTGGCTGACAGTTCGCCGCCTCCCATTGGCTGACAGTTCGCCGCCTCCCATTGGCTGACAGTTCGCCGCCTCCCATTGGCTGACAGTTCGCCGCCTCCCATTGGCTGACAGTTCGCCGCCTCCCATTGGCTGACAGTTCGCCGCCTCCCATTGGCTGACAGTTCTCCGCCTCCCATTGGCTGACAGTTCTCCGCCTCCCATTGGCTGACAGTTCTCCGCCTCCCATTGGCTGACAGTTCTCCGCCTCCCATTGGTTCGTCTTTCTCTCCCTCCCATTGGCTCGTTGTTCGCCGCCTCCCATTGGCTCGTTGTTCGCCGCCTCCCATTGGCTGACAGTTATCCGCCTCCCATTGGTTCGTCTTTCTCTCCCTCCCATTGGCTCGTTGTTCGCCGCCTCCCATTGGCTCGTTGTTCGCCGCCTCCCATTGGCTGAGAGTTCGCCGCCTCCCATTGGCTGAGAGTTCGCCGCCTCCCATTGGCTGAGAGTTCGCCGCCTCCCATTGGCTGACAGTTCGCCGCCTCCCATTGGCTCGTTGTTCGCCGCCTCCCATTGGCTGACAGTTCGCCGCCTCCCATTGGCTGACAGTTATCCGCCTCCCATTAGCTGAGAGTTCGCCGCCTCCCATTGGCTGAGAGTTCGCCGCCTCCCATTGGCTGAGAGTTCGCCGCCTCCCATTGGCTGAGAGTTCGCCGCCTCCCATTGGCTGACAGTTCGCCGCCTCCCATTGGCTGAGAGTTCGCCGCCTCCCATTGGCTGACAGTTCTCCGCCTCCCATTGGCTGACAGTTCTCCGCCTCCCATTGGCTGACAGTTCTCCGCCTCCCATTGGCTGACAGTTCTCCGCCTCCCATTGGCTGACAGTTATCCGCCTCCCATTGGCTGACAGTTCTCCGCCTCCCATTGGCTGACAGTTCTCCGCCTCCCATTGGCTGACAGTTCTCCGCCTCCCATTGGCTGACAGTTATCCGCCTCCCATTGGTTCGTCTTTCTCTCCCTCCCATTGGCTCGTTGTTCGCCGCCTCCCATTGGCTCGTTGTTCGCCGCCTCCCATTGGCTCGTTGTTCGCCGCCTCCCATTGGCTGACAGTTCGCCGCCTCCCATTGGCTGACAGTTCGCCGCCTCCCATTGGCTGACAGTTCGCCGCCTCCCATTGGCTGACAGTTCGCCGCCTCCCATTGGCTGACAGTTCGCCGCCTCCCATTGGCTGACAGTTCGCCGCCTCCCATTGGCTGACAGTTCTCCGCCTCCCATTGGCTGACAGTTCTCCGCCTCCCATTGGCTGACAGTTCTCCGCCTCCCATTGGCTGACAGTTCTCCGCCTCCCATTGGCTGACAGTTATCCGCCTCCCATTGGTTCGTCTTTCTCTCCCTCCCATTGGCTCGTTGTTCGCCGCCTCCCATTGGCTCGTTGTTCGCCGCCTCCCATTGGCTGACAGTTATCCGCCTCCCATTGGTTCGTCTTTCTCTCCCTCCCATTGGCTCGTTGTTCGCCGCCTCCCATTGGCTCGTTGTTCGCCGCCTCCCATTGGCTGACAGTTCGCCGCCTCCCATTGGCTGACAGTTCTCAGCCTCCCATTGGCTGACAGTTCTCCGCCTCCCATTGGCTGACAGTTCTCCGCCTCCCATTGGCTGACAGTTCGCCGCCTCCCATTGGCTCGTTGTTCGCCGCCTCCCATTTGCTGAGAGTTCGCCGCCTCCCATTGGCTGAGAGTTCGCCGCCTCCCATTGGCTGACAGTTCGCCGCCTCCCATTGGCTCGTTGTTCGCCGCCTCCCATTGGCTGACAGTTCGCCGCCTCCCATTGGCTGACAGTTCGCCGCCTCCCATTGGCTGACAGTTCTCCGCCTCCCATTGGCTGACAGTTCTCCGCCTCCCATTGGCTAACAGTTCTCCGCCTCCCATTGGCTGAGAGTTCTCAGCCTCCCATTGGCTGACAGTTCTCCGCCTCCCATTGGCTGACAGTTCTCCGCCTCCCATTGGCTGACAGTTCTCCGCCTCCCATTGGCTGACAGTTCTCCGCCTCCCATTGGCTGACAGTTATCCGCCTCCCATTGGTTCGTCTTTCTCTCCCTCCCATTGGCTCGTTGTTCGCCGCCTCCCATTGGCTCGTTGTTCGCCGCCTCCCATTGGCTGACAGTTATCCGCCTCCCATTGGTTCGTCTTTCTCTCCCTCCCATTGGCTCGTTGTTCGCCGCCTCCCATTGGCTCGTTGTTCGCCGCCTCCCATTGGCTGAGAGTTCGCCGCCTCCCATTGGCTGACAGTTCGCCGCCTCCCATTGGCTGACAGTTCTCAGCCTCCCATTGGCTGACAGTTCTCCGCCTCCCATTGGCTGACAGTTCTCCGCCTCCCATTGGCTGACAGTTCGCCGCCTCCCATTGGCTCGTTGTTCGCCGCCTCCCATTGGCTGAGAGTTCGCCGCCTCCCATTGGCTGAGAGTTCGCCGCCTCTCATTGGCTGACAGTTCGCCGCCTCCCATTGGCTCGTTGTTCGCCGCCTCCCATTGGCTGACAGTTATCCGCCTCCCATTGGCTGACAGTTCGCCGCCTCCCATTGGCTGACAGTTCTCCGCCTCCCATTGGCTGACAGTTCTCCGCCTCCCATTGGCTGACAGTTCTCCGCCTCCCATTGGCTGAGAGTTCTCCGCCTCCCATTGGCTGACAGTTATCCGCCTCCCATTGGCTGACAGTTCTCCGCCTCCCATTGGTTCGTCTTTCTCTCCCTCCCATTGGCTCGTTGTTCGCCGCCTCCCATTGGCTCGTTGTTCGCCGCCTCCCATTGGCTCGTTGTTCGCAGCCTCCCATTGGCTGACAGTTCGCTGCCTCCCATTGGCTGACAGTTTGCCGCCTCCCATTGGCTGAGAGTTCGCCGCCTCCCATTGGCTGACAGTTATCCGCCTCCCATTGGCTGACAGTTCTCCGCCTCCCATTGGCTGACAGTTATCCGCCTCCCATTGGTTCGTCTTTCTCTCCCTTCCATTGGCTCGTTGTTCGCCGCCTCCCATTGGCTCGTTGTTCGCCGCCTCCCATTGGCTGACAGTTCGCCGCCTCCCATTGGCTGACAGTTCTCAGCCTCCCATTGGCTGACAGTTCTCCGCCTCCCATTGGCTGACAGTTCTCCGCCTCCCATTGGCTGACAGTTATCCGCCTCCCATTGGCTGACAGTTCTCCGCCTCCCATTGGCTGACAGTTCTCCGCCTCCCATTGGCTGACAGTTCTCCGCCTCCCATTGGCTGACAGTTATCCGCCTCCCATTGGTTCGTCTTTCTCTCCCTCCCATTGGCTCGTTGTTCGCCGCCTCCCATTGGCTCGTTGTTCGCCGCCTCCCATTGGCTCGTTGTTCGCCGCCTCCCATTGGCTGACAGTTCGCCGCCTCCCATTGGCTGACAGTTCGCCGCCTCCCATTGGCTGACAGTTCTCCGCCTCCCATTGGCTGACAGTTCGCCGCCTCCCATTGGCTGACAGTTCTCCGCCTCCCATTGGCTGACAGTTCTCCGCCTCCCATTGGCTGACAGTTCTCCGCCTCCCATTGGCTGACAGTTCTCCGCCTCCCATTGGCTGACAGTTCTCCGCCTCCCATTGGCTGACAGTTATCCGCCTCCCATTGGTTCGTCTTTCTCTCCCTCCCATTGGCTCGTTGTTCGCCGCCTCCCATTGGCTCGTTGTTCGCCGCCTCCCATTGGCTGACAGTTATCCGCCTCCCATTGGTTCGTCTTTCTCTCCCTCCCATTGGCTCGTTGTTCGCCGCCTCCCATTGGCTCGTTGTTCGCCGCCTCCCATTGGCTCGTTGTTCGCCGCCTCCCATTGGCTGACAGTTCGCCGCCTCCCATTGGCTGACAGTTCTCAGCCTCCCATTGGCTGACAGTTCTCCGCCTCCCATTGGCTGACAGTTCTCCGCCTCCCATTGGCTGACAGTTCGCCGCCTCCCATTGGCTCGTTGTTCGCCGCCTCCCATTGGCTGAGAGTTCGCCGCCTCCCATTGGCTGAGAGTTCGCCGCCTCCCATTGGCTGACAGTTCGCCGCCTCCCATTGGCTCGTTGTTCGCCGCCTCCCATTGGCTGACAGTTATCCGCCTCCCATTGGCTGACAGTTCGCCGCCTCCCATTGGCTGACAGTTCTCCGCCTCCCATTGGCTGACAGTTCTCCGCCTCCCATTGGCTGACAGTTCTCCGCCTCCCATTGGCTGAGAGTTCTCCGCCTCCCATTGGCTGACAGTTATCCGCCTCCCATTGGCTGACAGTTATCCGCCTCCCATTGGCTGACAGTTCTCCGCCTCCCATTGGCTGACAGTTATCCGCCTCCCATTGGTTCGTCTTTCTCTCCCTCCCATTGGCTCGTTGTTCGCCGCCTCCCATTGGCTCGTTGTTCGCCGCCTCCCATTGGCTCGTTGTTCGCAGCCTCCCATTGGCTGACAGTTCGCTGCCTCCCATTGGCTGACAGTTTGCCGCCTCCCATTGGCTGAGAGTTCGCCGCCTCCCATTGGCTGAGAGTTCGCCGCCTCCCATTGGCTGACAGTTCTCCGCCTCCCATTGGCTGACAGTTCTCCGCCTCCCATTGGCTGACAGTTCTCCGCCTCCCATTGGCTGACAGTTATCCGCCTCCCATTGGTTCGTCTTTCTCTCCCTTCCATTGGCTCGTTGTTCGCCGCCTCCCATTGGCTCGTTGTTCGCCGCCTCCCATTGGCTGACAGTTCGCCGCCTCCCATTGGCTGACAGTTCGCCGCCTCCCATTGGCTGACAGTTCGCCGCCTCCCATTGGCTGACAGTTCGCCGCCTCCCATTGGCTGACAGTTCTCCGCCTCCCATTGGCTGACAGTTCGCCGCCTCCCATTGGCTGACAGTTCGCCGCCTCCCATTGGCTGACAGTTCGCCGCCTCCCATTGGCTGACAGTTCGCCGCCTCCCATTGGCTGACAGTTCGCCGCCTCCCATTGGCTGACAGTTCTCCGCCTCCCATTGGCTGACAGTTCTCCGCCTCCCATTGGCTGACAGTTATCCGCCTCCCATTGGTTCGTCTTTCTCTCCCTCCCATTGGCTCGTTGTTCGCCGCCTCCCATTGGCTCGTTGTTCGCCGCCTCCCATTGGCTGACAGTTATCCGCCTCCCATTGGTTCGTCTTTCTCTCCCTCCCATTGGCTGACAGTTCGCCGCCTCCCATTGGCTGACAGTTCGCCGCCTCTCATTGGCTCGTTGTTCGCCGCCTCCCATTGGCTGACAGTTCGCCGCCTCCCATTGGCTGACAGTTCTCAGCCTCCCATTGGCTGACAGTTCTCCGCCTCCCATTGGCTGACAGTTCTCCGCCTCCCATTGGCTGACAGTTCGCCGCCTCCCATTGGCTCGTTGTTCGCCGCCTCCCATTGGCTGACAGTTCGCCGCCTCCCATTGGCTGACAGTTCGCCGCCTCCCATTGGCTGACAGTTCGCCGCCTCCCATTGGCTGACAGTTCTCCGCCTCCCATTGGCTGACAGTTCGCCGCCTCCCATTGGCTGACAGTTCTCCGCCTCCCATTGGCTGACAGTTCTCCGCCTCCCATTGGCTGACAGTTCTCCGCCTCCCATTGGCTCGTTGTTCGCCGCCTCCCATTGGCTGAGAGTTCGCCGCCTCCCATTGGCTGAGAGTTCGCCGCCTCCCATTGGCTGAGAGTTCGCCGCCTCCCATTGGCTGAGAGTTCTCCGCCTCCCATTGGCTGACAGTTCGCCGCCTCCCATTGGCTGACAGTTCGCCGCCTCCCATTGGCTGACAGTTCGCCGCCTCTCATTGGCTCGTTGTTCGCCGCCTCCCATTGGCTGACAGTTCGCCGCCTCCCATTGGCTGACAGTTCGCCGCCTCCCATTGGCTGAGAGTTCGCCGCCTCCCATTGGCTGAGAGTTCGCCGCCTCCCATTGGCTGACAGTTCGCCGCCTCCCATTGGCTGACAGTTCTCCGCCTCCCATTGGCTGACAGTTCTCCGCCTCCCATTGGCTGACAGTTATCCGCCTCCCATTGGTTCGTCTTTCTCTCCCTCCCATTGGCTCGTTGTTCGCCGCCTCCCATTGGCTCGTTGTTCGCCGCCTCCCATTGGCTGACAGTTATCCGCCTCCCATTGGCTCGTTGTTCGCCGCCTCCCATTGGCTCGTTGTTCACCGCCTCCCATTGGCTGACAGCTCGCCGCCTCCCATTGGCTGACAGTTCGCCGCCTCCCATTGGCTGACAGTTCGCCGCCTCCCATTGGCTGACAGTTCGCCGCCTCCCATTGGCTGACAGTTCTCCGCCTCCCATTGGCTGACAGTTCTCCGCCTCCCATTGGCTGACAGTTATCCGCCTCCCATTGGTTCGTCTTTCTCTCCCTCCCATTGGCTCGTTGTTCGCCGTCTCCCATTGGCTCGTTGTTCGCCGCCTCCCATTGGCTCGTTGTTCGCCGCCTCCCATTGGCTGACAGTTCGCCGCCTCCCATTGGCTGACAGTTCTCCGCCTCCCATTGGCTGACAGTTCTCCGCCTCCCATTGGCTCGTTGTTCGCCGCCTCCCATTGGCTGAGAGTTCGCCGCCTCCCATTGGCTGAGAGTTCGCCGCCTCCCATTGGCTGAGAGTTCGCCGCCTCCCATTGGCTGACAGTTCTCCGCCTCCCATTGGCTGACAGTTCGCCGCCTCCCATTGGCTGACAGTTCGCCGCCTCCCATTGGCTGACAGTTCGCCGCCTCTCATTGGCTCGTTGTTCGCCGCCTCCCATTGGCTGACAGTTCGCCGCCTCCCATTGGCTGACAGTTCGCCGCCTCCCATTGGCTGAGAGTTCGCCGCCTCCCATTGGCTGAGAGTTCGCCGCCTCCCATTGGCTGACAGTTCGCCGCCTCCCATTGGCTGACAGTTCGCCGCCTCCCATTGGCTGAGAGTTCGCCGCCTCCCATTGGCTGAGAGTTCGCCGCCTCCCATTGGCTGACAGTTCTCCGCCTCAGCTTCTGCTGAGATCCCGGAGCCAGAAGCTGCCGCTCCAAGGAGAGCTGCCTCAACTCCTCGGGATTGCAGCCGTCCCTCCGCAGCAAGCTGACTCGGCCGCTCTGCACTTCTCAGTCCGGTCGTGCTGCCGTCGGAAACGGCCGCCGTGCTCACCGTCAACGGAACAACAACGCCTGATGACCCAGCGCCGCTGAGGATCGGCGACTGAACCGCAGCCCACGCTGCATCCGTGCCGGTGACTCTCTCTCCCTCTGGCTTCCTCCCAAGACTCCCGGCTTCTATTTCCTATCTTTCCCGGCGCCCGCCTTCCCTTCCCCATCGCCCTGCGTCGGAACGGTGTCCGGCCTCCCCTTCCCCATCTCCCCCGTTAAGGTTTGTCATGAGCTGGTCGGACCAACCCTTGACCCGCTGCTTCTTAACCTCACGCCGGCTATTCGTGCACCAAAGAACCTCCTCTCCCTCCGGTGAACTGCAGCCAGACAGGCTCTGCCAGGGCTCTGCCAGGGCTCTGCCAGGGCTCTGCCACTCAGGGCTCTCTCAGTTGTGCTTCCAATTCCTGCCCCGAATTGCCCTTTCTTTGCTCATTCTGATGGCTTTCCTGATTGCTTTTCTCACTTCAATTCTCAAGTCCCGCCTTTGTCCCGCCTGTCTCCAGCTCTCCTTTTCCTCTCCCCGCTGGTTTCCCTGTGCCCAATCCATTTCCGTGGCAGTTCCTCACTGCTCTTTCTCGCTTCCGTTCTTTTCCTGTTCCTTTCCTTTTGGGGCCCTTTTGGGGATTCTGTTCAGAACCCTTTTTGCCCCCCCAAAACTTCATTTCCGCCCCCCAACTCCTCTTCTCTCTTTGTGCCCCCAAACGCTCTCCGCTCTTTCCGCCCCCCAAGTCGTCCTCTCTAGGCTTTCTCCCCCCCAGGTCCCCTCTTTGCTTTCTGCCCCCTAAATCCCCTCTTTCTTTCTCTGCTTTCTGCCCCCCAAGTCTGCTTGTCTCTTTCCGCCCCCCAAGTGCTCTCCTCTCCTTCTGCCCTCCAGGTCCCCTTTTCTGTCTCTGCCCCCCAAATCACGTCTTCTCTGTCTGCCCCCCAAGTGCTATCTTTCCGTTCTTCCCCCCAATTCCTCTTCTCCCTTTCTGCCACCCAAGTCGTCTCCTCTCTATTTGCTCCCCAAGCCCCTTTCTCTCTTTCTGCCCCCCATGTGCCATCATCTCCTTCTGCCCCCTAAGTCCTCTTCAGTCTTTCTGACCCTCAATTCCCCCCTCTCCTTCTACCCCCAAAGTTGTCTTGTCCTCTCTGCCCCCCAAGTCCTCTTCTCTCCTTCTGCCCAAGTGCTTTCTTCCCTTTCTGACCCACACATCCTCACCTCTCTATCTGTCCTCCATGTCCTCCGTTTTTCGGCTCCCCAACTCCTCCCTTCTCGTTCTGCCCCCCACGTCCTCTCGTCTCCTTCTGCCCCCAAGTCTTCTTCTTTCCTTCCACCGCCCAACTTCTCCCCACTCTTTCTGCCCCCCAACTCCCCTCTTCCTTTCTGCCCCCCAAGTGCTCTCCTCTCTTTATCCCCCCAAGTCCCTTCTTCTTTTCTGCCCCTCAAGTCCCCTCCCCTACTTCTGCCCCCTAATTCCTCTCCTCTCCGTCTGCCCCCCAACTCTCCTCCACACCTTCTGTCCCAAAGTCCTCTCATTCTGCCCCCCAATTCAACTCTTCCTTTCTGCCCCCCAAGTCCTCTCGTCTCCTTCTGCCCCCCAAGTGCCCTTCTCTCGTTCTGCCCCCCGTGTCCCGTCCTCTCTTTCTGTCCCTTACGTCCCCTTCTCCCTTTCTACTCCCATGTCCACTCTACCTTTCTGCCCCCCGAGTCCCCTCATCTCCTTCTGACTCCCAAGTCCTGACCTCTCTTTCTGACCCCCAAGTCTTCTCCTCTTTCTCCAACCCATGTCTTCTCTTCTCTTATTACCCCAAAAGTCCTTATCTGTCTTTCTGCCCCCCAAGTAATCACATTCTTTGTCTCCAAGGCCCCTCCTCTCTTTCTGCCCCACAAGTGCTCTCCTCCCTTTCTGTCCCCCACGTCCTCCCCTGTCTTTCGACTCCCCAACTCCTCCCTTCTCGTTCTGCCCCCAAACTCTTCCTGCCCCCTAAGCCTTCTCTTCTCTTTCTGCCTCCCAAGCACTCTCCTTTTTTCTGCATCGTTGTGCACTTTGTGGATGGGCGTCTGCACACAGCAGCTTCGAGGGCTGAAAAGGTCAGCCCTGAGTGTTGTGTTTCCTTCTTTGTCGTCACCTGGCACCTCATGCAGACAGCTGCTGGCTGTCATGCACACGTGGTGTAGGGGAAACTTTTCCGGGTGCACCGGGCAGAAACTGGAGCGGAGGGAGTTGGGCCTTGGTGTGAGCAGGAATTGGTTTAGGGTGAGGGTGACGGAGCACTGGAACAGGCTGCCCAGGGGGGTTGTGGAGTCTCCTGCTCTGGAGATATTCCAGCCCCGCCTGGATGCCGAGCTGTGTGTGGGGAACTGTTACTGACAGCCTGAAGCTGGGACTGACCATCTGAGGCAAGGGACGGCTCAGCTGCGGGAGCACAGGTGAAGGCAATTCAGCTGTGCTCCCGGAAGGGGTGGAGCTTGACTCCGCCTCTCCAAATGCCATGGAAGGGCTGACCAGCACTAAGGCAGCATCTCTGTTGGACTTTGCTCCTGTGTGGAGTTCCTTGTGGCCAGCGGCCATCTTAACTGTGAGCCTCAGCCTTGGGGAGTTCTTCCCATAGAACCTCTGGCTATCCATCTATTACGCCCTGTAGAATTACAACTCTACAGCCCCCCAACTCAGTCCTCTCTATCCACCCCTCAAGTCCTCTCCTCCGTTTCCACCCCCCAAGTCCCCTCTTTCTTTCTCTGCTTTCCGCCCCCCAAGACCCCTCTTTGGTTTCTGCCCCCTAAGTCCCCTCTTTCTTTCTGGGCTTTCTGCCCCCCAGGTCCCCTCTTTCTTGGCTTTCTCCCCCCCAGGTCCCCTCTTTGCTTTCTGCCCCCTAAATCCCCCCAAGTCTGCTTGTCTCTTTCCGCTCCCCGAGTGGTCTCCTCTCTTTGTGCCCCCAAAGTCCTCCCTCTTTTTCCGCCCCCCCAGCACAGGGCTGAGCAGAACCATTGGAACGCTTGAACATTGACACAGCAGATTGGTGAAGAAGCCACCTTGGAGATGCTGGATGGGCAACTGTGGCTGGCAGCCTGAAGCTGGGATGGAGCAGCTGAGGCAAGCGCTGAGTCAGCTGCGGGAGCACAGGTGAAGGCAATTCAGCTGTGCTACCGGAAGGGGTGGAGCCCGGCTGCAGCTCTCCTCAAGCCCATGGAAGGGCTGACTGCCACTGAGGCAGGATCTCTTTCTCTGGAGATGGCTCCTGGCTGGAGTTTGCTGCCAGCCTTCGACATGGCTGAGCATTTGCCCTTGATCGTAGATGATCTTTCCATCAGCAGCATCTTTCGGCCCAGACATCTGCATGACCCCTGTGTCCCTCTCACCGTACGGCTGGAACCGCACAGATGTGCGGTGCGGTGGGGATCCAAGCGGGTTGCTTCTGCCTCGGATTGTCCAGATGTCCTGACAGCATTTCCAGCTGCGGCCCTGCCACAGCTTTTCCATGCCAGCTACTGGGAATCAACGGGCGTTGTGGCATTCGTTTCCACACAGCTTGCTCCTCTTTCTTGCTCTCTGCGCCGAGGAAGAATGGCTCTGATTGAGAGGGAGGAAGGAAGAAGGAGGAGACTGAAGCGTACAAGAAAAGACCTCTCGTTGGCTCCCCCAAGTAAGTCCAGGCCTCTCCTTCCTGCCCCCCAAGTAAGTCCAGGCCTCTCCTTTTTTGCCCCCCAACTCAGCCCAGGCCTCCCCTTCCCGCCCCCCAAGTCCCCCCTCCCTTCTCGCCCCCCAACTCCTCTCCTCTCTTGGCTTTGTGCCCCCCAAGTCCCCTCTTTCTTGACTTTCTGCCATCCAAGTCCCCACCTCCCTTTCTGCCCCCCTGGTGCTCCCTTCTCTTTCTGCCCCCCAAGTCCCCTCTTACTTTCTCCGCTGTCCGCCCCACACGTCAGTCCATCCTCCCTTTCTGCCCCCAAATTTAATCCTCTCTTTCTGCCCCCCAACTCAGTCCTCCCTTTCACCCCCCAAGTCGGTCACTCCTCCCTTTCCGCCCCCCAGGTCAGTTGTCCCTTTCCGCCCCCCCCAACTCAGTCCTACCCTTTCCGCCCCCCAAGTGAGTCAGTGCTCCCTTTCCGCCCCCCAAGCGCTCTCTTCTCTTTCCATCCCCAGTCCCCTCCTCGCTTTACACCCCCCAAGTCAGTCCTCGCCTCGCTTTTGACCCCCCACGTCCTCCCTTTCTGCCCCCCAAGTCCTCTGCTTTATTTCTGCCCCCCGAGTCGTTTCTTTCCGCCCCCCAAGTGCGCTCCTCTTTTTCTGCCCTTGATGTCCACTCCTCTCTTTTGGCTACCCCACAGACTGCTCCTCTCTTTCGGTCCCCCAAGCGCAGTCCCATCTTTCGGCCCCCCAAGTCCAGGCCTCTTTTTTTGCCCGTCACGTCCCCTCCTCTCGTTCTGCCCCCCAAGCGCTCTCCTCTCTGCTTTGTGCCCCACAAGTCCCCTTCTGTCTGCTTTCTGATCCCCAGGCCTCCTCTTCTCTTCCTGCCCCCCAAGTGATCTCCACTCGTTGTGCCCCACAAGTCCCCTCCTCTCTTTCTGCCCCCCAAGTGCTCCCAAGTGCTCTCTTCTCTGTGCCCCCCAACTGCTCTCCTCTCGTTCTGCCCCAAAAATCCCCTTCTCTCAATCTTCCCCCCAAGTGCCCTCCTCTCTTTCTGCCCCCCAGTCCCACACCTCGGTTTCTGCCCCCAAAGTACTGTTCTCCATGCCCCCCAAGTCCCCTCTTTCTGGCTTGGCCTTCAGCCCCCCAAGTCCCCTCTTTCTTTCTGTCCATTCTGCCCCCCAAGAACCCCCTTTGTTTCTATGCTTTCTGCCCTCCAAGTCCCCTCTTTCTTTTTTGCTTTCTGCCCCCCAAGCCCCCTCTTCCATTCTGCCCCTCAAGTCCTGTTCAGTCCTTCTGACCCCCAACTTCCCTCTTTGTTTCTGCCCCCAAGTCCTCTCCCCTCCTTCTGCCCCCCAATCCCTCTCATTTCTTTCTGCCCCCCAAGTGCTCTCCTTTCTTTCTGCCCCCCAGCTACCTCCTCTCATTCTCCCCCCGTCCCCACCTCTCCTTTCCACCCGCCAAGTCGTCTCATTCTGCCCCCCAAGTGCTCCCTTCCCAGTCCACCCCCCAAGTGAGCCAGTCCTGCCTTTGTGCCCCCCCAGTCCCCACTTTCTTTCTCTGATTTCTGCCCCCCAAGTCCCCTCTTTCTTTCTCTGCTTTCCGCCCCCCAACTCAGTCACTCTTCCCTTTCCACCCGTCAACTCGGTCTCTCCTCACTTCCCGCCCCCCAAGTGCTCTCCTGTCTTTGTTCCCCCCCTAGTCCACACCTTGGTTTCTGCCCCCCAAGTCCCCTCCACTCTTTCTGCCCCCCAAGTCCTCACCTCTATTTCTGCCCCACAACCAGTTTCCTCTCTTCCTGCCCCCCAATTCCCCTCCTCTCTTTCTGCCCTCCCAGTCTCCTCATCTCCTTCTGCCCCCCAAGTCCCCTCTTACTTTCTCCGCTTTCCGCCCCCCACATCAGTCCATCCTCCCTTTCTGCCCCCAAATTTAATCCTCTCCTTCCACCCCCCAACTCAGTCCTCCATTTCCACCCCCCAAGTCGGTCACTCCTCCCTTTCCACCCCCCAGGTCAGTTGTCCCTTTCCGCCCCACAACTCAGTCGTACCCTTTCTGCCCCCCAAGTGAGTCAGTGCTCCCTTTCCGCCCCCCAAGCGCTCTCTTCTCTTTCCGTCCTCCCTTGCTGCCCCCCAAGTCCTCTGCTTTATTTCTTCCCCCCAAGTCATTTCTTTCAACCCCCCAACTCCTCTCCTCCCTTTCTGCCCCCCAACTCCTCTATTTCCACTCCCCTAACACCTCCATTTCTGCCCCCCAAGTTGTCTCTAATCTTTCCACCTCACAAGTGCTCTCCTCTCTGTGTGCCCCGCAAGTCCTCCCTTCCCTTTCCACCCCCCAAGTCCCCTCTTTCTGGGCTTTCCACCCCCCAAGTCCCCTCTTTCTTTCCTTTCTGCCCCCCAGTCCCCTCCTTCTTTGTGGGCTTTCAGCCCCCCAAGTCCCCTCTTTCTTCCTTTACTTCTGCCCCCAAAGTCCCCTCCTTCGTTCTCTGCTTTCCGCCCCCCAAGTCGCTCAGTCCCCTCCTCTCATTCTGCCCCCCAAGTGCTCTCTTCCCTTTCCACCTCCCAAGTCGTTTCATTTCTTTCGTTCCAAGTTCCCTCCCCTTTTCCTGCCCCCCAAGTGCTCTCTTTCCGCCCCTCAAGTCAGTCCTCGCCTCGCTGTCGTTGTCTGCTCCTCTCTTTCGGTCCCCCAAGCGCAGTCCCATCTTTCGGCCCCCCAGGTCACTTCCTCTTTTTTGCCCCCCAAGTGCAGGCCTCTTTTTTTGCCCCCCAAGTTCCCCCTTCCTTTCTTTCTGCCCCCCAAGTCCCCTCTTTCTTTGTTTCCTTTCTGCACCCCAAATCCTCTCTTTCTCTCTTGGCTTTCTGCCCCCCAAGTCTCCTCTTTGTTTCTGGTCTTTCTGCCCCACAAGTCATCTCTTTCTACCCCCAAGTGCTCCCGTCTCTTCCACCCCCATGTTCCCTTTTTGCTTTCTGCCCCCAAGTCCCCTCTTTGGTTGATTTCCTCTCTGCCCCACATGTGCTCTCTTCTCTGTATGCCCCTCACGTGCTCCCCTCTCTTGCTGCCCCCCAAGTATTCTCCTTGTGCCACCCATTTGCTCGCTTCTCTTCCTGCCCCCCAAGTCCCCTCTTTTTTCCTTGGCTTTCTGCCCCCCAAGTCCCCTCTTTATGGGCTTTCCACCCCCCAAGTCTGTTCCTCCCTTTCTGCCCCCCAAGTCTACTCTTTCTTTCCTTTCTGCTCACCAAGTCTGTTCCTCCCTTTCTGACCCCCAACTCCTCCCTTCCCTTTCTGCCCCCCAAGTCAGTCAGTCCTCCCTTTCTGCCCCCAATTTAGTTGGTACCCTCTCTCTGCCCCCCAAGTGCTCTCCTCTGTTTCTGCCCCCCAAGTCCCCTCTTTCATTCCTGGCCTTCTGCCCCCCAAGTCCCCTCCTTGTTTCTCTGCTTTCTGCCCCCAAGTCCCCTCTTCCTTTCTGGGCTTTCTGCCCAACAAGTTTCTTCTTCCTTTCTGCCCCCCAGGTCCCCTCCACTCTTTCTGCCCCCCAAGTCCTCTCCCCTCCTTCTGCCCCACAACCTGTTTCCTCTCTTCAGGTCCCCCAAGTCCCCTCTTCTGTTTCGGCCCCCCAAGTCCTCTCCCCTCCTTTTACCTCCCAAGTCCCCTCCGGTCCTTTTGCCTCCCAGGTCCTCACCTCTCTTCCTGCCCCCCAAGTCCTCTCCTCCCTTTCAGCCCCCCAAGAGCTCTCCTCTCCTTCTGCCCCCCAAGTCCCCTCTTTCTTTCTGGGCTTTCTGCCCCCCAAGTCCCCTCTTTCTTTCTGGGCTTTCTGCCCCCCAAGTCCCCTCTTTCTTTCTGGGCTTTCTGCCCCCCAAGTCCCCTCTTTCTTTCTGGGCTTTCTGCCCCCCAAGTCCTCACCTCTATTTCTGTCCCACAACCTGTTTCCTCTCTTCCCGCCCCCCAATTCCCTTCCTCTCTTTCTGCCCTCCCGGTCTCCTCCTCTCCTTCTGCCCCCCATGTTCCCTCTTTCTTTCTCTGTTTTCAGCCCCCCAAGTCCCCTCTCTTCGCTTTCTGCCCCCTAAGTCGTCTCTTCCCTTTCTGCCCTCCAAGAGCTCCCTTCCCTTTCTCACCCCCAGCTCAACTCTTTCCGCCCCCCAAGTGCCCTCCTCTGTTTTTTCCCCCCAATTGCTCCCTCCTTTTCCTGCCCATCAGGTGCACTCTATTCTTTCTGCCCCCCAAGTCTACTCTTCCTTTACTTTCTGCCCCCCAACTCCTTTCCTCCCTTTCTGCCCCCCAACTCCTCCCATCTCTTTCTGCCCCCCAACTCCTCTCCTCTCTTGGCTTTGTGCCCCCCAAGTCCCCTCTTTCTTGACTTTCTGCCCTCCAAGTCCCCACCTCCCTTTCTGCCCCCCTGGTGCTCCCTTCTCTTTCTGCCCCCCAAGTCCCCTCTTACTTTCTCCGCTGTCCGCCCCACACGTCAGTCCATCCTCCCTTTCTGCCCCCAGATTTAATCCTCTCCTTCCACCCCCCAACTCAGTCCTCCATTTCCACCCCCCAAGTCGATCACTCCTCCCTTTCCACCCCCCAGGTCAGTTGTCCCTTTCCGCCCCACAACTCAGTCGTACCCTTTCTGCCCCCCAAGTGAGTCACTGCTCCCTTTCCGCCCCCCAAGCGCTCTCTTCTCTTTCCGTCCCCAGTCCCCTCCTCGCCTCGCTTTTTGCCCCCCACGTCCTCCCTTGCTGCCCCCCAAGTCCTCTGCTTTATTTCTTCCCCCCAAGTCATTTCTTTCTGCCCCCCAAGAGCTCTCCTCCCTTTCTGCCCCCCAAGTCTACTCTTTCTTTCCTTTCTGCTCACCAAGTCTGTTCCTCCCTTTCTGACCCCCAACTCCTCCCTTCCCTTTCTGCCCCCCAAGTCAGTCAGTCCTCCCTTTCTGCCCCCAATTTAGTTGGTACCCTCTCTCTGCCCCCCAAGTGCTCTCCTCTGTTTCTGCCCCCCAAGTCCCCTCTTTCTTTCCTGGCCTTCTGCCCCCCAAGTCCCCTCCTTGTTTCTCTGCTTTCTGCCCCCAAGTCCCCTCTTCCTTTCTGGGATTTCTGCCCAACAAGTTTCTTCTTCCTTTCTGCCCCCCAGGTCCCCTCCACTCTTTCTGCCCCCCAAGTCCTCTCCCCTCCTTCTGCCCCACAACCTGTTTCCTCTCTTCAGGTCCCCCAAGTCCCCTCTTCTGTTTCGGCCCCCCAAGTCCTCTCCCCTCCTTTTACCTCCCAAGTCCCCTCCAGTCCTTTTGCCTCCCAGGTCCTCACCTCTCTTCCTGCCCCCCAAGTCCTCTCCTCCCTTTCAGCCCCCCAAGAGCTCTCCTCTCCTTCTGCCCCCCAAGTCCCCTCTTTCTGGGCTTTCTGCCCCCCAAGTCCCCTCTTTCTTTCTGGGATTTCTGCCCAACAAGTTCCTTCTTCCTTTCTGCCCCCCAAGTCCCCTCCACTCTTTCTGCCCCCCAAGTCCTCTCCTCTATTTCCACTTCCCTAACACCTCCATTTCTGCCCCCCAAGTTGTCTCTAATCTTTCCACCTCACAAGTGATCTCCTCTCTGTGTGCCCCCCAAGTCCTCCTTTCCCTTTCAGCCCAAGTCTCCTCTTTCTTTCTTGATTTCCACCTCCCAAGTCATCTCATTCTGCCCCCCAAGTGCTCCCTTCCCAGTCCGCCCCCCAAGAGAGCCATTCCTGCGTTTCTGCCCCCCAAGTCCCCAAGTTTGGTTCAATTTTGGTCCAATCCTTTTCTTTTTTTATTTCCTTTTTCGCCTCTCTTTGTCCAATTCCTTTCCCTTTCCTTTTCCTGTTTCCTTTTCCCTGCCTCTTCACGCTGCTGGATGCTGCTCCTTCAGGGGGTCTCAGTCCAGCTCTTTTCCTTTAGAAGATCTTTGTCCATTTTGCTGTCCAGGTTTCGGTTCCATTCTTTCTCCACTTCTTTTCCTTTGTTAAGTTCTGTGTCCCCCTTTTTGCCCCCCTCTTGTCCCTTTCCTTTCCTTTTCCCCCTTTCCTTTTCCGTGTCTCTTCACGCTGTTCGGTGCTGTTCCTTCGGGGGCTCTTGGTCCAGGTCCTGGTGCAGCTCTTTTCCTTTAGAAGCTCTTTGTCCAGTTCTTTGTCCCCTACTTGTCATGTTTTGGTTCTTTGTCCAGTTGATTTTGGTCCAGGTTTTGTTCCATTCTTGGTCCAGTTCTTTTCAGTGTTGGCTTCTTGGTCTGCTTCTCGCTCCATGGCCAGTTGTTTTTTAATTCTCTGTGTCCAATTCTTGGTGCGGTTCTTTGTCCGGTCCTTTTCCTTTGTGTCTTTGGGTCCAGTTTCTTGTCCGTGTTTGGTCCAGGTTTTGTCCCATTCTTTGTCCACTCCTTTTCCCTGTTGAGTTCTTGGTCCAGTTCTTGGTCCGGTTCCTTTCCTGTCCAGCACTTTGTCCAGCTCTTTGTGCAGTTCTTTCTGTCGTTCTTCTCCTCTTTCAGTTCTCTGTCCAGGTCTTTCCCTTTTGAAGATCTTTGGCCACTTCTTTTCCTTATGCAGTTCCTGGTCCAGTTCTTGGTCCGGTTCTTTGCCTTTCTGTTTTTGTTGTCCAGTTTGTAATCCACTTTCTTGTCCTGTTCTTTTCCTTTTGAAGTCCCATTTTTGTCCCATTTTTGTCCCATTTTTGTCCCATTTTTGTCCCATTTTTGTCCCATTTTTGTCCCATTTTTGTCCCATTTTTGTCCCATTTTTGTCCCATTTTTGTCCCGTTCTTCTCCTTTTCCTCTCCCTGTTGGTTTCCCTGTGCCCAATCCATTTCCATGGTAGTTCCTCACGTGGCCCCCCAAGTGAGTCAGTCCTCCCTTTCCGCCCCCCAACTCAGTCACTCCCCCTTTCCGCCCCCCAAGTCCTTCAGTCTTCCCTTTCCACCCCCCAAGTCCTTCAGTCCTCCCTTTCCGCCCCCCATGTTGTTCTGACCTCCCTTTCTGCCCCCCAACTCAGTCACTGCTCCCTTTCCACCCCTCAAGTGAGTCAGTGCTCCCGTTCCGCCCCCAAAGTGAGTCGTCAGTGCTCCTTTTCCTCCCCCCAGTTGAGTCAGTGCTGTTTTTCCTCCCCCCAAGTGAGTCCGTGCTCCCGTTCCGCCCCCTAAGTGAGTCAGTGCTCCCTTACACCCCCCAAGTGAGTTGTCAGTGCTCCCGTTCCGCCCCCCAAGTGAGTCACTTCTTCCTTTCCACCCCCAAACTCAGCCACTTCTCCCTTTACGTCCCACAAGTCATTCTTTGCCTCGCTTTGCACCCCCCAAGTCAGTCATCTCCTTCCTTTCCACCCCCACGTGAGTCAGTGCTAAATTTCCGCCCCCCAACTCATTCCTTGCTCCCGTTCCACCGCCCAAGTGAGTCAGTCCTCCCTTTCCGCCCCCCAACTCAGTCAGTCCTCGCTTTCCCACCCTCACGTCAGTCAGTCCCCCCTTTCTGCCCCCCAAGTGCTCTCCTCTCTTTCTGCACCCAGCTCCCGTCCTCTCTTTCTGCCCCCCAAGTCCCCAAGTTTGGTCCAATTTTGGTCCAATCCTTTTCTTGGTAAAATCCATTTCCATGGGAGTTTCTCATTGCTCTTTCTTGGTTCCGTTCTTTTCCTGTTCATTTCCAATTAAGTTCAGAACACTTTTTGCCCCCCCAAAACTTCATTTCTGCCCCCCAAGCACTCTCCTCTCTTTGTGCCCCCCAACTCCTCCCTTCTCTTTCCGCCCCCCAAGCACTCTCTTCTCTTTCTCCCCCCCAAGTCCCCAAGTTTGGTCCAATTTTGGTCCAATCCTTTTCTTGGTAAAATCCATTTCCATGGGAGTTTCTCATTGCTCTTTCTTGGTTCCGTTCTTTTCCTGTTCATTTCCTATTCTGTTCAGAACCCTTTTTGCCCCCCCAAAACTTCATTTCTGCCCCCCAAGCACTCTCCTCTCTTTGTGCCCCCCAACTCCTCCCTTCTCCTTCCGCCCCCCAAGCACTCTCTTCTCTTTCTCCCCCCCAAGTCCCCAAGTTTGGTCCAATTTTGGTCCAATCCTTTTCTTTTTTTATTTCCTTTTTCGCCTCTCTTTGTCCAATTCCTTTCCCTTTCCTTTTCCTGTTTCCTTTTCCCTGCCTCTTCACGCTGTTGGATGCTGCTCCTTCAGGGGGTCTCAGTCCAGCTCTTTTCCTTTAGAAGATCTTTGTCCATTTTGCTGTCCAGGTTTCGGTTCCATTCTTTCTCCACTTCTTTTCCTTTGTTAAGTTCTGTGTCCCCCTCGTGTCCCCCTTTCTGCCCCCCTCTTGTCCCCCTCCTTTCCTTTTCCTTTCCTTTCCCCCTTTCCTTTTCCGTGTCTCTTCACGCTGTTCGGTGCTGTTCCTTCAGGGGGTCTCAGTCCAGCTCTTTTCCTTTATATGATCTTTCTCCGTTTCTTTGTCCAATCCTTTCCATTTGTATTGTTCTTTTGAAAGGTGAAAGAAGGCCCCCACAGTCAAGGAGAGAAAGGAACTTCACAGAAACTGGGACAGGGGTAGTGAAAAGCTAGTTGATGTGGAAGCTGTTAGAAGAATGGGGCTTGCAGACACCGTGTCTGGAATAACAAGGCGGATGAAGGCCAGCAAGACAAGGGTGCAACAGCCCGAGAACAGTGAGGTGATTGGATGTCCACAGGGCAAGCTGGAACCAGTCTGAGGGGTGCCCCTCCCCCTGGGTCGAAAGTTGACAGCGAGGAAGACGATGAGCCTTCATCCCACGACCACCCCCACGACTCACTCCGCACGCGCAAGGGGGGAGGGACCGCATGCTCATGGGGTCTCAGGAATGTCATGGATATGGATCCGAATTCCTGCCAACAACTGACTCTGTCTTAGTTCAGCCTCTACCTGCAGCACGCTTTCTCCCAGCGGTGTGCAAGCGAGGCGGAGCTATCCCCCTTGCACCAGGGTGTGTGCGCATCGCTCATTAAACATACCTGCTTTAGAACTACTTGGTGCTTACGGAGTTTGATTTCCGCACGTCACAGCTGTCCATGGACCAGCTGCCTTCGGGCTCCCCGGTGCTGATGGCCGGCAGTCCCCCCTGTCGCTGTCACCCAACGTGGGTTGGTTCTCTTCTCCTTGGCTTTGGTGCTGCTTCTGGCCGTCATGCCACATTTCTCTTCTCTCTGCTTGTTTTCCATGCTGTCCGCCAATGCCTCGTTGGAGTTTCAATGACCCAAACGTGGCCTGCTGCTCTCGGCCCAAGGAGATGGACAAAGCTGAGGTAGGCTCCAAAACGTCTCCACCTCCATCTCTGTCCTTCATTCTCTCCCTCTCTCCCTTAAATTCCGCCTTCAATTCCCTCTCTCTCTCATCATTCCCTAACTCCGGGATTTCTCCATCTCCACCTGTAGCAGTTCTCCATCTCTAAGAGTTTTCAGTCTACTCTCCCGTTCTCTAAGAGCTCTCCGTCCTTAACGCTCTAATAACGCTCTATCGCTAATAATGCTCCGTCTCTCATGAATCTCATTCTCTCCCTCTCCATCTCCGCTTCTCTAACAAAGCCATCTTTAAGAATTCTCTCTCGTTCTCAACCGCTAATACTAATAGTTCTCTACCGGTAATAATTCCCTCTCTCTAAGAATCTCTCTCTCTCTTTCTGTATTTCTAGTTCTCTAAGAACTCCCGGTCTAATTCTCTATCTCTGCCTCTAACAAACAGTTCTCTGGCTCTAATTCTCTATTAACTGTTGATCTAATTCTCCATCTCAAACCATTCTCAACCTTTACCCCTAATCCTTCTCAATCCATACCAATAATCTATTAATTTTCTGCCTATAACAATTTCTATCCTTCCAAATTCTTCCTCTACAATTCTGTATCTCTCATTCTCTGATGATTCTCAAAATGGCTGCCTCTAATCTTAATGCCGTTCTACAAATCATTGTAATACTGTGCAGCCTCTCATTCTCTAATAACTCGCTGCCTCTCATTGTAATATTTCTCTGCCTCTCATTATCTAGCAATTCGATCCTTCTCATTCTCCAATCGTTCCCTGCCTCTCATTCTCCTCTCATTTGCTGCCACTAACCGTAATCATTCGCTGCCTCTCCTTCTCTCATCAATTCCTGCCTCTCATTCCCATCATCCGCTGCCTCCCATTCCCTACTCATTCTCTGCCTTTCCTTGGAATAATTCGCTGCCTCTAATATCCTAATAATTCTTTGCCGCTAAGTCTCTCCTAATTCCCTGCCTCCCATTCTGTCATAATCCTCTGCCTCTCATTCTATAACAATTCCCTGACACTCGTCCTCTAATAACCTCCCTCTCATGATCCCGTCATTCGCTGCCTCTCATTCTCTCACAATTCGCTCCCTCTCATTGTCGACGAATTCAACGCCTCTCATTTTCTTATAATTAGCAGCATCCCGTTCTCTAAGAATCCTCTGCCTCTTATTCTATAATGATTATCTCCCTCTCGTTCTATTCTAATTCGCTGCCTCTCATGCTCTCTTCATTCGCTGCCTCTCATGCTCTCATTTTGCTCAGCATGTCATTCTCTAATCATCCTGTCTCTCATTCTCTAATCATTGGCTGCCTCTCCCTGTAATCTCTCTCTTTGCCTCTCGTTCTCTGCTCATTCGTTGCTTCTCATACTCCAATCCTTCGCTGCCTCTCATTCTGCTCTAGTTCATAGAACCATAGAACCACCAAGGTTGGAAAAGACCTACAAGATCATCCAGTCCAACCGTACACCTATCTCCAATAGCTCCCACCGAACCATGTCCCTCAACACAACATCCAATCGTTCCTTGAACACCCCCAGGGTCGGTGACTCCACCACCTCCCTGGGCAGGCCATTCCAGTGCCTGACCACCCTTTCTGAGAAGTAACATTTCCTAATGTCCAGCCTGAATCTCCTCTGCCGCAGCTTGAAGCCATTGCCTCTAGTCCTGTCACTAATGACACGAGAGAAGAGGCCGACCCCCAGCTCACCGCAACCTCCCTCCAGGAAGTTAGAGAGAGCAAGAAGGTCTCCCCTGAGCCTCCTCTTCTCCAGGCTGAACGTTCCCAGCTCCTTCAGCCTCTCCTCATAAGGCCTGTGCTCCAGACCCCTCACCTGCTTTGTTGCCCTTCTTTGAACACGCTCCAGGGCCTCGATGTCTTTCTTGCAGTGAGGGGCCCAAAACCGGACACGGCACTCGAGGTGCGGCCTCACCAGTGCTGAGTACAGGGGGACAATCACCTCTCTGCTCCTGCCGGTAACGCTGTTTCTGATGCAAGCCAGGATGCCGTTGGCCTTCTTGGCCACCTGGCCACACTGTCGGCTCATGTTCAGCCGAGCATCCGTCAAGACCCCCAGGTCCATCTCCTCTACACAGTCTTCCAGCCACTCCGCCCCAAGCCTGTAGCGCTGCCTGGGGTTGTTGTGGCCAAAGTGCAGGACGCGGCATTTGGTCTTGTTGAACCTCATCCCGTTGGCTTCAGCCCAGCTCTCCAGCCTGTCCAGATCCCTCTGTAGGGCCTCGCTACCCCCAGGCAGATCCACGCTCCCGGCCAATTGGGTGTCATCTGCAAACTTACTGAGGGTGCACTCAGTGCCCTCATCCAGGTCATCAATAAAGATATCGAAGAGGACAGGCCCCAGCACCGACCCCTGGGGAACACCGCTCGTGACCGGTCGCCAGCTGGATTTAACTCCATTCACCACCAATTCGCCGTCTCTAATTGAAAGAATTCATTGCCTCTCATCCTCTCTTCATACACTGCCTACCATTCTCTACTAATTCTCGGCCTCTAATTGTAAGAATTAACTTTCGCTCATATTCTAAGAATTCTTTGCACTGAATCTCTCATAATCCACTGCCTCTCATTCTCTAACGTTTCTCTGCCTCTCATTCTCTCACAATTCGCTGCTGATTGTAATAATTTGCTGCCTCTAATTCTCTAATGTCTCTCTGAATGTCATTCTCTAATAACCCTCTGTCTCTCATTGTCTAACAATTCGCTACCTCCCGATCTCTCCAAATTCACGGCCTCCTATTCACTCCAGATTTGCAGACTCTCATTCTCTAATAATTAGCTGCCATTTATTCTCTAACAATTCTCTGCCACGCATTCTCTATTAATTATCTCCCTCTCATTCTCTCTTAAATTGCTGCCTCCCATTCTCTCATAACTCCTCGTTGCCTCCAATTCTCTAAGAATCCTCTGCCTCTCATTCTCTAACAATTCTCTGCCACTCATTCTCGACTCATTATCTCCCTCACAATCTCTCATCATTTGTTGCCTCTCATTCTCCAAGAATTCGCTGCCTTTTATTCTCTCATCATTCGCTCCCTCTCATTCTCTCATCACGCACTGCCGCCCATTGCAATGTATCTCTGCCTCTCTTTCTCCAGTTATTCATTGCTTCTCATTCTTGAAACATTCTCTACCTCTCCTTCTCCTGTAATTCGCTGCCTCTCGTTCTCTCATCATACGCTGACTCTAATTAGAAAACTTAGCTTCCTCTAACACTCTGTTAACTCTTTGCCACTCATGCTGTAATAATTCGCTGTCTCTAATTCTCTGATATTTCACTGCATCTCATTCTCTAATAATTCTCTGCCACTCATTCTCTCATCATTCCCAGCCTCCCATTCTCTCATAGTTCGCTGCCTCTTATTCTATCCTAATTCGCAGTCTCCCACTCTCTAACAATTCTCTGCCAGTCATTCTCTAATGATTATCTCCTTCTCATTCTCTCATCGTTCGCTGACCCTAATTGTAATAACCCTGTCTCTCACTCTCTAAGAATTCTGTCTCTCGTTCTCTAATTATTCTTTCTCTTTCATTCTCTAATAATTCTCTGCCTTTCATCTCGAATCCTTTGCTGCCTCTCATTGTAATTATTCTCTGCCACTAGTTCTGTAATAATTCTCTTTGTCTAATTCCCTCCTCATTCGCTGCCTCCCAGTCTCTCATCATTCTCTGCCACTGATTCTCTCCTGATTTTCTGCCCCCTATACTCTCATAATGCACTGCCTCTCATTCTCTTGTAGTTTGCTGCCACTCATTACCTCATCATTCGCTGCTTCCCATTCTCAAATAATCCTCTTATTCTCTAGCAATTCTCTGCCAGGCATTCTCTATTAATTCTCTCCCTCTCATTCTCTCGTAATTCAACGCCTCTCATTCTCTTATAGTTAATTTGCTGCATCTCATTCTCTTATCATTTCCTGCCTCTCGTTCTCTAACTCGCTGACTTTCATTGTCTAATAATTCGCTGCCTCCCATTATCTTACAATCCTCTGCCTCTCATTCTGTAGCAATTCTCTGCCACTCATTCTCTCATAATTATCTCCCTCGCATTCTCTCATACTGCGCTGCCTCTCATTCTCTCTTCATTCGCTGCCTCCCATTCTCTACTGATTCTCTGACTCTCATTGTAATAATTCGCTTCCTCTAATATCCTAATAATTCTTTGCCACTAATTCTCTAATCATTCACTGCCTCTAATTCTCCAGTATTTCTCTACATCTCATTATCTAACAATTCACTGTCTCCCATTCTCTGATAATTCGCTGCCCCTAATTGTAATACTTTGCTGCCGCTAATTCTCTACAATTTCTCTGCATCTCATTCCCTACTAATTCGCTGCCTCCCATGTTTTCAAACTTTGCTGCCTCCCATTCTCTCAAAATTTGCTCCCTCTCATACTCTCATACTTCAACGCCTCTCACACAACTGTAATTCAATGCCTCTCACACTCTTGAAATGCAACGCCTCCCATTCTCCCAGAATTTTTTGCCTCTCATTGTGTAATAATTTACTGCCGCTCATTCTCTCATCATTCAATGGCTTTCGTTCTCTCATGATTTCCCGTGTCTCATTCTCTAATAATTCACTGCCTTTTATTCTCCAATAATCCTCTTCACTTATTCTGAAGAAATTCTCTGCCGCTCATTCTCTCATCATTCGCTGCCTCTCATGCTCTCATAATTCACTGCCTCCCATTCTCTCCCAATCCGCTGCCCCTAATTGTAAAAATTCCCTGCCCCTACTTGTCCAGTATTTCGCTTCATGTCATACGCTGATAATCCTCTGCCTCTCATTCTCTAACAATTCTCTGCCACTCATTCTCTAGTAATTGTCTCCCTCCCTTTCTTTCATCATTCTGTGTCTCATTCCCTCAGAATTCAACGCCTCTCATTCCCTACAAATTCGGTGATTCTAACTGGAGTTAGAGTCTCTTTTTCTATCTCCATTTCTCCTGCTGGCCGAGGCCCCTCCCCCCGGGCCGAGGCCCCTCCCCCCGGGCCGAGGCCCCTCCCCCCGGATTCTCCTTATTCCAATTCTTTTCCCAATTCCCATTGCTTTGGAATTCCTTTTCGTTGTCTTTTCCAACTTGTGTTCGTTTTGCCAATTCTCCTACTTTATTTTTCCCTTCTTCTAATTCCAATTCCTTTCCTCTCTTCCCACCCCCCAAGTCCCCTCCGCCCTTTCCGCCCTCCAAGTCCCCTCTTTCTTTCTTGGCTTCCCGCCCCGCAGGTTCCCTCTTTGCTCATCGCCCCCCACGTCCCCTCCTCTCTTTCTGCCCTTCAGGAGCTCCCCTCTTTTTCTGCCCCCCAAGTCGCCTCCTCTCTGCTTTGTGCCCCCAAGTCCCCTTCTGTCAGCTTTCTGACCCCCAAGCCTTCTCTTCTCTTTCTGCCTCCCAAGCGCTCTCCTTTTTTCTGCGTCGTTGTGCACTTTGTGGATGGGCGTCTGCACGCAGCAGCTTGGAGGGCTGAAAAGGTCAGCCCTGAGTGTTGTGTTTCCTTCTTTGTCGTCACCTGGCACCTCATGCAGACAGCTGCTGGCTGTCATGCACACGTGGTGTAGGGGAACCCGTGCTGGGGCACCGGGCAGAAACTGGAGCGGAGGGAGTTGGGCCTTGGTGTGAGCAGGAATTGGTTTAGGGTGAGGGTGACGGAGCACTGGAACAGGCTGCCCAGGGGGGTTGTGGAGTCTCCTGCTCTGGAGATATTCCAGCCCCGCCTGGATGCCGAGCTGTGTGTGGGGAACTGTTACTGACAGCCTGAAGCTGGGACTGACCATCTGAGGCAAGGGACGGCTCAGCTGCAGGAGCACAGGTGAAGGCAATTCAGCTGTGCTCCCGGAAGGGGTGGAGCTTGACTCCGCCTCTCCAAATGCCATGGAAGGGCTGACCAGCACTAAGGCAGCATCTCTGTTGGACTTTGCTCCTGTGTGGAGTTCCTTGTGGCCAGCGGCCATCTTAACTGTGAGCCTCAGCCTTGGGGAGTTCTTCCCATATAACTTCTGGCTATCCATCTATTACGCCCTGTAGAATTACAACTCTACAGCCCCCCAACTCAGTCCTCTCTATCCACCCCTCAAGTCTTCTCCTCCGTTTCCACCCCCCAAGTCCCCTCTTTCTTTCTCTGCTTTCCGCCCCCCAAGACCCCTCTTTGGTTTCCGCTCCCCAAGTCCCCTCTTTCTTTCTTGGCTTTCAGCCCCCCAAGTGCTCCCTTCCCTTTCTGCCTCCCAAGTCCCCTCTTTCTTGGCTTTCTGCCCCCCGAGTCCCCTCTTTCTTTTTGGCTTTCTCCCCCCCAGGTCCCCTCTTTGCTTTCTGCCCCCTAAATCCCCTCTTTCTTTCTCTGCTTTCTGCCCCCCAAGTCTGCTTGTCTCTTGCCGCTCCCCGAGTGGTCTCCTCTCTTTGTGCCCCCAAAGTCCTCCCTCTTTTTCCGCCCCCCCACTCCCTCCCCCCCCAGCACAGGGCTGAGCAGAACCATTGGAACGCCTGAACATTGACACAGCAGATTGGTGAAGAAGCCACCTTGGAGATGCTGGATGGGCAACTGTGGCTGGCAGCCTGAAGCTGGGATGGAGCAGCTGAGGCAAGCGCTGAGTCAGCTGCGGGAGCACAGGTGAAGGCAATTCAGCTGTGCTACCGGAAGGGGTGGAGCCCGGCTGCAGCTCTCCTCAAGCCCATGGAAGGGCTGACTGCCACTGAGGCAGGATCTCTTTCTCTGGAGATGGCTCCTGGCTGGAGTTTGCTGCCAGCCTTCGACATGGCTGAGCATTTGCCCTTGATCGTAGATGATCTTTCCATCAGCAGCATCTTTCGGCCCAGACATCTGCATGACCCCTGTGTCCCTCTCACCGTACGGCTGGAACCGCACAGATGTGCGGTGCGGTGGGGATCCAAGCGGGTTGCTTCTGCCTCGGATTGTCCAGATGTCCTGACAGCATTTCCAGCTGCGGCCCTGCCACAGCTTTTCCATGCCAGCTACTGGGAATCAACGGGCGTTGTGGCATTCGTTTCCACACAGCTTGCTCCTCTTTCTTGCTCTCTGCGCCGAGGAAGAATGGCTCTGATTGAGAGGGAGGAAGGAAGAAGGAGGAGACTGAAGCGTACAAGAAAAGACCTCTCGTTGGCTCCCCCAAGTAAGTCCAGGCCTCTCCTTCCTGCCCCCCAAGTAAGTCCAGGCCTCTCCTTTTTTGCCCCCCAACTCAGCCCAGGCCTCCCCTTCCTGCCCCCCAAGTCCCCCCTCCCTTCTCGCCCCCCAACTCCCTCCGGCCCAGCACAGGGCTGAGCAGAACCGCTTGGAATGGCCTGCTGGCCACCGCTCCATCGCGTGCCTTTCCTCTGCTTCTTTTCTTAACCCCACTGACTTCTGGAGCTGGTTGTTAACCAGGAAGATGTTCACCAAGGGCCCGAGGCAATGACTGCCAGCCGGGTGCAGGATGTGAGCAAGTGGGGCCCAGGCGATGCACTGAAGCTGGGGGTGGGACTGGGTGGAGCCAGACCCCCTTGCTGAGCTTTTGGAAGGGCCGGCAGCCGCAGAGGAAGGGTCTGCGCCCGGGGGCGGCTCTGTGGGGTCGGTTGGCTGAGCGCTCCCACTCGGGGAGGGCCGAGTTGGTGTCGTGGCTTCGCTTGACGATGATTTCTTGCTTGCTCTGTGTTGTGCAGAAGGTTCTGGCCACCGCTTGGCAGCGGGAGGGCTGGATGGAGGACCTGGGTGGGAAGAGCGAGGCAAAGCAGCCAAGGAGCTGTGCTGTCCCCAACGCAGCCTGCTGCACTCGGCCCAAGGAGATGGACAAAGCTGAGGTAGGCTCCAAAACATCTTGGCCTCCATCTCTGTCCTTCATTCTCTCCCTCTCTCCCTTAAATTCCGCCTTCAATTCCCTCTCTCTCTCATCATTCCCTAACTCCGGGATTTCTCCATCTCCACCTGTAGCAGTTCTCCATCTCTAAGAGTTTTCAGTCTACTCTCCCATTCTCTAAGAGCTCTCCATCCTTAACGCTCTAATAATGCTCTATCGCTTATATCTCTTCATACACTGCCTACCATTCTCTAATATTTCCATGAATGTCATTCTCTAATAACCCTATGTTTCTCATTGTCTAATACTTCTCCCAGCTAATTCTCTCCCAGTCATTCTCTGATTATTTCCTTCACATGCTCTCAGCATTCAACGCCTCTCATTCTCTCTTAATTTGCTCTGTCTCATTCTCTAATAATTCACAGCCTCCCATTCTCTCATAGTTCGCTGCCTCTTATTCTATCCTAATTCGCAGTCTCCCACTCTCTAACAATTCTCTGCCAGTCATTCTCTAATGATTATCTCCTTCTCATTCTCTCATCGTTCGCTGACCCTAATTGTAATAACCCTGTCTCTCACTCTCTAAGAATTCTGTCTCTCGTTCTCTAATTATTCTTTCTCTTCCATTCTCTAACAATTCTGCCTTTCATCTCGAATCCTTTGCTGCCTCTCATTGTAATTATTCTCTGCCACTAGTTCTGTAATAATTCTCTTTGTCTAATTCCCTCCTCATTCGCTGCCTCCCAGTCTCTCATCATTCTCTGCCACTGATTCTCTCCTGATTTTCTGCCCCCTATACTCTCATAATGCACTGCCTCTCATTCTCTTGTAGTTTGCTGCCACTCATTACCTCATCATTCGCTGCCTCCCATCTTCTCATCATTCGCTGCTTCCCATTCTCAAATAATCCTCTAATTCTCTAGCAATTCTCTGCCACGCATTCTCCTGGACTCTCGTTCTCTCATAATTCAACGACTCTCGTTCTCTCATAATTCAACGCCTGTAATTCTCTTATAGTTAATCTGCTGCATCTCATTCTCTAACTTTCTGACTTACGTTGTCTAATAATTTGCTGCCTCCAGTTCTCTAAGAATACTCTGCCTCTCATTCTCTAACAATTCTCTACCACTAATTCTCCAATACTAATCTCCCTCACAATCTCTCAAAATTTCCTGCCTCTGATTCTATCACAAGTCTCTGCCTCTCATTCTCTCATAGTTCTCTCTCTACCATTCTCTCATAATTTGCTTTGCTGCCTCTCATTCTCTAATAATTTGCTGCCTTTTATTCTCCACTATTCCTCTTCACTTATTCTGTAGCAATTCTCTGCCGCTCATTCTCTCATAATTATCTCCCTTGCATTCTCTCATACTGCGCTGCCTCTCATTCTCTCTTCATTCGCTGCCTCCCATTCTCTACTAATTCTCTGACTCTCATTGTAATAATTATTTGCAACTAATTCTCTAATAATTCACTGCCTCTAATTCTCTAGTATTTCTCTACATCTCATTATCTAACAATTCACTGTCTCCCATTCTCTCATAATTTGCTGCCCCAAATTGTAATAATTCGCTGCCGCTAATTCTCTAATATTTCTCTGCATCTCATTCCCTACTAATTCGCTGCCTCCCATGTTTTCAAACTTTGCTGCCTCCCATTCTCTCAAAATTTGCTCCCTCTCATACTCTCATACCTCAACACCTCTCATACATCTGTAATTCAATGCCTCTCACACTCTTGAAATGCAATGCCTCCAATTCTCCCATAATTTTCTGCCTCTCATTCTGTAATAATTCGCTGCCACTCATCCTCTCATAATTCAATGGCTCTCGTTCTCTCATGATTTCCCGTGTCTTATTCTCTAATAATTCACTGCCTTTGTTTCTCCAATAATTCTCTTCACTTATTCTGTAGCAATTCTCTGCCACTCATTCTCTCCTAATTATCTGCCTCGCATTCTCTCATAATTCGCTGCCTCTCATTCTCCTGTAAATCGCTGCCTATATTTGTAGTAATTAGCTGCCTCTCCTTCTCTCATAATACACTGCCTCCCATTCTCTACTAATTCTCCGACTCTCATTGTACTAATTCGCTTCTTCTAATATCCTAATAATTCTTGGCCACTAATTCACTAATACTTCCCTGCCTCTAATTCTCTAATCTTACTCTGCCAATCATTCTTGAATAATTCAACGCCTCTCATTCTGGCCTAATTCACAGCCTCCCATTCTCTCCTAATTCGCTGCCCCTAATTGTAAACATTCACTGCCCTTAATTGTCTAGTATTTTGCTTCATGTCATACGCTGATAATCCTCTGTCTCTCATTCTTTAATAAGTCCCTGCCACTCATTCTCTAATAATTATCTCCCTCCCATTCTTTCGTAATTCTGTGTCTTATTCTCTCATAATTCAGCACCTCTCATTCCCTACTAATTCATTGACTCTAACTGTAATAATAAGCTTACGCTAATTTCCCGATAATTCTCTGCCACTAAGTCTCTAAGAATTCGCTGCCACTATTTCTCTAATATTTCTCTGCATCTCATTCTCGACTAATTCTCCGTCTGTAATATTCTAATATTTCTCTGCCACTCGTTCCTTCCAAATTCTCTACCGCTCATTCTCTCCTATTTTGCTGCCTCCCATTCTCTCAGAATTCAACGCCTCTCATTCTCTCTTAATTTGCTGTGTTTCATCCTCTAACAATTCACTGCCTCCCGTTCTCTCATGGTTTGCTGCCTCTTATCATATCTTAATTCGCGACCTCCCATTCTCTAACAGTTCTCTACCAGTCATCCTCTAATAATGATCTCCTTCTCATTCTCTCATAATTTGCTGACCCTAATTGTAACAATTCGCTGCCTCTAATTCTCTCATAATTCTCTACGTGTCATTCTCTAATAACCCTCTGTCTCTCATTCTTTAATAATTCTCTCTCATCTCTAATTGTAATTCTTCTCTGCCACTAATTATGTAATAATTCTCTTTGTCTAATTCCCTCCTAATTTTCTACATCCCATTCTCTCCTAATTCGCTGCCTCCCATACTCTCATAACTCTCCGCCACTGATTTTCTCATACTTTTATGCCCGCTACACTCTCCTAGAATCATAGAATCATAGAATCACTCAGGTTGGAAGGGACCTCGAAGATCATCACGACCAACCGCAGCCTAACCATACTACCCAAAGTGTAACAACCCTCTGCTAAACCCAAGCATCACATCCAAACGACTCTTAAACACATCCAAGGATGGTGACTCCACCACCTCCCTGCGGAGCCTATTCCAATGTTTAACCACGCTTTCTGGAAAGAAGTGTTTCCTAACGTCCAACCTAAACCTACCTTGGCGCAACTTAAGGCCATTTCGCCTTGTCCTGTCACCCGTCATCAGTGAAAAGAGACCTGCCCCGCTCTCACTGGAAGCACCTTTCAGGTACAGCAAGAGAGCAATCGGGTATCCCCTCAGCCGCCCGTTCCCCAGACTAAACAGCTCCAGATCCCTCAGCCTCTCCTCATACGGCTGAATACTTGAAGTGAGTACTGTCCATCAGTACACCAAGGTTCCTTCCCATCAGGCAGCTTTTCAGCCACACCTCAGACAGGTGGCCGAATATGAGCCAGCAGTGTGCCCTTAATTGTCTAGTATTACTCTTCATGTCGTACCCTAATAATCCTGTCTCTCATTCTCATAATTATTAGAAAATGAGTGGCAGAGAATTATTTATCTCCCTCTGATTCTTTCATAATTCTGTGTTTCGTTCTCTCGTAATTCAACACCTCTCATTCCAAACTAATTAATTGACTCTAATTGGAATAATAAGCTTACACTAATTTCCTGATAATTCTCTGCCAATAAGTCTCTAAGAATTCCCTGACACTATTTCTCTAATATTTCTCTGCATCTCATTCTTGACTATTTCACTTTCAGTAATATTCTAGTATTTATCTACCACTCATTCCCTCCAAATTCTCTGTCTCTCGTTCTCTCATATTTTGCAGCCCCTCATGCTCTCAGAATTCAAAGCCTCCCATTTTCACTTAACTTCCTGTGTTTCATTCTCTAGTAATTCTCTGCCTCTAATTCTAATTATTCTCTACCACTAATTCTGTAATAATGCTCTGTGCGTAATTCTCTCCTAAGTTGCTGCCTCCCATTCTCTCCTAAGTTGCTGCCTCCCATTCTCTCTTAATTCGCTGCCACTTATTCTCAAATAATCTGGTGCCCATTACTCTCTAATAATTCTCTGGCACTATAGATTATCTCCCTCTCATTCGCCAATAAATCCGTCTCTGCTTCACTCCTCATTTTCTGCCTCTCATTCTCTAATACTTTCAACACTACAATTCTCTAATAGTTCTATGCCTCTGTTTGTTAGAATGCTCTGCCACTTATTCTCTAACAATTTGCTGCCTCTCCTGCTCCCATAATTCGTTCCTTCTCATACTCCAATCTTTCCCTGCCTCACATTCTCTAGTACTTAGCTGCCTCTCAATCTCCTGTAATTCACTGCCTATATTTGTAATAATTCACGGCCTCTCCTTCTCTCATACTACACTGCCTCCCGTTCTGTCCTAATTCTCTGACTCTCATTGTAGTAATTCGCTTCTTCTCATATCCTAATAATTCTTTGCCACTAATTCTTTAATACTTCACTGCCTCTAATTCTCTAATATTTCTCTACAACTCATTATCTCATTATTCCCCACGGGTCTGTGCTGGGTCCGGTCTTGTTCAGCATCTTCATCAACGACCTTGATGAGCGGATAGTGGCCACTCTCAGCAAGTTTGCCGATGATACGAAGTTGGGAGGATTGGCTGACACGCCTGAAGGCTGTGCTGCCTTTCAGCGAGACCTGGACAGGCTGGAAGAAACCTGGGCGGGAAGAAACCAGATGAGGTTTAACAAAAGCAAGTGTAGAGTCTTGCATCTAGGAAGAAATAATTGCATGCACCGGTACAGGTTGGGGGATGACCTGCTGGAGAGAATCTCTGCAGAGAGGGACCTGGACGTCCTGGTGGATGACAGGTTGGCCATGAGCCAGCAGTGTGCCCTCGTGGCCAACAAGGCCAATGGCATACCGGGGTGTATAAAAAAGAGCGTTGCCGGCAGATTGAGGGAGGAGATCCTCCCCCTCTACTCTGCCCTGGTAAGCCCTCATCTGGAGTACTGTGTCCAGTTCTGGGCTCCCCAGCAAAAAAAAAGACAGGGATCTCTTGGAAAGAGTCCAGCGGAGGGCCACAAAGATGGTGAAGGGCCTGGAGCATCTCCCCTGTGAGGAAAGGCTGAGTGAACTGGGTCTGTTTAGCCTTGAGACAAGAAGGCTGAGAGGGGATTTGATCCAGGTTTATAAATACCTGAGGTGTGGGGGCCGTAGTGGTGAGGCCGGACTCTTTCCAGTAGCACGTGGGGACAGGACAAGGGGAAATGGGATGAAGCTAGGGCATAGGAAGTTCCGCACGAATGTGCGCAAGAACTTCTTTAGGGTGAGGGTGACGGAGCACTGGAACAGGCTGCCCAGGGGGGTTGTGGAGTCTCCTGCTCTGGAGCTCTTCAAGAACCGCCTGGATGCCTACCTGTGCGACCTGCTGTAGGGAACCTGCTTTGGCAGGGGGGTTGGACTCGATGATCTCTGGAGGTCCCTTCCAACCCCTACAATTCTGTGATTCTCTAATAATTCACTGACTCCCATTCTCTCAAAATTTGCTGCCCCTCATTGTCTAGTATTTCTCTTCCTGTCATACCCTAATAATCCTCTGCCTCTCATTCTCTAACATTTCTCTGCCACTCATTCTCTAATAATTCACTGACTCCCATTCTCTCAGAATTCACCGCCACATGCTCTCTTAATTTGCTGTGTCTCATTCTCTAATAATTCACTGCTTCCCATCCTCTCATAGTTCGCTGCCTCTTATTCTATCAAAACACGTGGCCTCTCATTCTATAACAATTCTCTGCCAGTCATTCTCTAGTAATTATCTCCTTCTCATTCTCTCATAATTTCCTGCCCCAATTGTATTTATTTGCTGCCTCTAATTCTCCAAAATTTCTCTGCATGTCATTCTCTAATAACCCTGTGTCTCTCACTCTCTAATAATTGTCTGCCTCGAATTGTAATTATTCTCTACTGCTAATTCTGTAATAATTCTCAGTGCGTTATTCCGTCATAATTTGCTGCCTCCCATCCTCTCCTAAGTCGCTGCCTCACATTCTTTCTTAATTCGCTGCCACTCATTCTCTCTTAATTGTAATTACTCTCTGCCACTAATTCTGTAATAATTCTCTTTGTCTAATTCCCTCATAATTTACTACCACCCATTCTCTCCTAATAAGCTGCCTGTATTCTCTCATAAGTCACTGCAACTCATTCTCTCATAACTCTCTGCCTCTGATTCCCTCCTAATTCAGAGCCTCCCATTCTCTCCCGATTTCCTCATTCTCAAACACTCAAACTCCTGATTCAGCGTGTCCCATTCTCTAATAATTCTCATGCTCTCATTCTCTTGTAATTTACAACCTCCAATTCTCTCATAATTCGCTCCCTCTCATTCTCTCATAATTCAGTGCCTCTCCTTCTCTTATAATTTCCTGCCGCTAATTCTCTAACAATTTGTTGCCTCTCATTCTCTCCTAATCTGTTCCCTCCCAATCTCTAATAAATCTCTCCAACTCATTCTCTGATTGTGATCCCCGTCTCATTCTATATTAATTCCCTGTCTCTCATTCGCACCTAATTCTCCGCCTCTCATTCTCGCATAGTTCTTGGCCTCTCATTCTCTAACCATTTGCACACTGTAATTCTCTAATAATTCTCTGCCTCTATTTGTAAGAATTCTCTGCTACTAATTCTCAAACAATTCGCTGCCTCTCATTCTCTAAAAATTCGTTGCTTCTCATACTCCAATCTTTTGCTGCTTCAAATTCTCTAATAATTCTCTGCCTCTAGTTGTAATAATTCGCTGCCACTGATTCTCTCATCATTTTCTGCCTCTGATTCTCTCATATTCCACTGCCTCTTGTTCTCTTAGAATTTGCTGCCACTCGTTACCTCATCATTTGCTGCCACTCATTACCTCATAATTCACTGCCTCCCATTCTCAAATAATCCTCTTATTCTCTAACAATTGTCTGCCACGCATTCCCTATTATCTCCCTCAAATTCTCTCATAATTTGCCGCCTCTCTTTCTCATAATTTGCTGCCTCCCGTTCTCAAATAATCCTCTACCACTAACACTTCCCTTCCACTAGTTCTCTACTTGTTATCTCCCTCTAATTCTCTCAAATTATGCTACCTCTCATTCTCTAACTTACTGACTTTTGTTGTCTAATAATTCGTTGCCTCCCATTATCTTACAATTTGCTGCCTCCTATTCTCTCAGAATCCTCTGCCTCTCATTCTCTCACAATTTTCAGCCACTCATTCTCAAATAATTATCCCCGTCATAAGCTCTCATCATTTGCTGCCTCTCATTCTCTCGTAGATCACTCCCTCCCATTCTCTCATACTTCACTGCCTCACATTCTCTAATACTTCGCTGCCTTTTATTCTCCTATAATCCTCTTCATTTATTCTGTAGCAATTCTCTGCCACTCATTCTCTCATAATTATCTCCCTCTCATTCTCTCATAATTATCTCCCTCTCATTCTCCTGTACTTTGCAGCCTATATTTGGAGTAATTAGCTGCCTCTCCTTCTCTCATAATACAATGCCTCCCATTCTCTAAAAATTTTCTGACTCTCACTGTAATAATAAGCTTCTTCTAATATCCTAATAATTCTTTGCCTCTAATTCTCTACTATTTCTCTACATCTCATTATCTAACAATTCACTGTAACCCATTCTCTCCTAATTCGCTGCCCCTCATTCTCTCTTAATTCAGCGTCTCCCATTCTCTCATAATACGCTGCCTCCCATTCACTCATAGTTTGCTACCTCTTGTTGTAAGAATTGTCCGTCACTGTAATCGATCTCTGCCTCTCATTCTCTAATAATTCGTTGCTTCTCATAATCCAATCTTTTACTGCTTCACATTCTCTAATAATTCTCTGCCTCTAGTTGTAAGATTTCTTGCCACTGATTCTCTCATAATTCACTGTCCCCTATACACTCATAATGCACTGCCTCTCATTCTCTTATAGTTTGCTGCCACCCATTACCTCATCATTCGCTTCCCCCCATTTTCTCATAATTCGCTGCTTCCCATTTTCTCAAGTAATCCTTTTACTCTCTACCAATTCTCCGCCATGCATGCTCTATTAATTATCTCCCTCGCATTCTCTCATAATTTGCTGCCTCTCGTTCACTCATAATTCAACGCCTCTCATTCTATTCTAATCAATTTGCTGCATCTCACTCTCTTACAATTTGCTGCCTCTCGTTGTCATAATTCACTGCCTCCCATTGTCAAATAATCCTCTGCCTTTTATTGTTTAACACTACTCTTCCACTAATTCTTTAACAATTCTCTGTCACTTGTTCTGGAATAATTATCTCCCTCACAGTCTCCCATATTTTCCTGCCTCTCATTCTCTCACAAGTCACTCCCTCCCATTCTCCCATAATTCACTCCCTCTCATTCCCTAATAATTTGCTGCCTTTTATTCTCCAATAATCCTCTGCCACTTATTCTGTTGCAATTCTCTGCCTCTCCTTCTCTCATAATTCAACACCCATCATTCTGATGTTGAGGGGATTGAGTGCACCCTCAGTAAATTCGCAGACGACACCAAGTTGGGAGGGAGTGTTGATCTGCCAGAACAGAGAAGGGCACTGCAGAGTGACCTGGAAAGACTGGATCGTTGGGCCAAGGTTAACGCCATGAGTTTCAATAGGGCCAAGTGTCGCGTCGTACATTTTGGTCACAGCAACCCCAGGCAACCCTACAGGCTTGGGGAGGAGTGGCTGGAAACCTGCCTGATGGAAAGGGACCTTGGTGTGCTGATGGACAGAATCACTGAATCATGAAATCATAGAATCGCTCAGGTTGGAAGGGACCTCGAAGATCATCACGACCAACCGCAGCCTAACCATACTACCCTAACAACCCTCTGCTAAATCATATCTACAAGCATCACATCCAAACGACTCTTAAACACATCCATGAACTGTGACTCCACCACCTCCCTGGGGAGCCTATTCCAATGTTTAACCACCCTTTATGGAAAGAAGTGTTTCCTAACATCCAACCTAAACCTACCTTGGCGCAACTTGAGGCCATTTCCCCTTCTCTTGTCACCCGTCACCAGTGAGAAGAGACCTGCCCCGCTTTCACTGGAAGCACCTATCAGGTACTGCAAGAGAGCAATCGGGTATCCCGTCAGCCGCCCGTTCCCCAGACTAAACAGCTACAGCTCCCTCAGCCTGTCCTCATAGGGCTGATTTTCCAAGCCCTTTACAAACCTCGCTGCCCTTCTCTTGACCTGCTCCAGTACCTCCATGTCCTTTCTGTACTGAGGTGCCCAAAACTGAACACAGTACTTGAGGTGAGTACTGTCCATCAGTACACCAAGGCTCCTTTCCATCAGGTAGCTTTTCAGCCACACCTCAGGCACTTGGCTGAAAATGAGCCAGCAGTGTGCCCAGGTGGCCATGAAGGCCAATGGCATCCTGGCATGTATCAGGAATGGGGTGGTGAGCAGGACTAGGGAAGTCATCCTGACCCTGTAGTTGGCATTGTTGAGGCCTCGCCTCGAGTACTGTGTTCAGTTTTGGGCACCTCAGTACAGAAAGGACTTGGAGGTACTGGAGCAGGTCCGGAGCAGGGCAACGAGGCTTGTGAAGGGCTTGGAAAATCAGCCCTATGAGGACAGGCTGAGGGAGCTGGGGCCGTTTAGTCTGGAGAAAAGGAGGCTGAGGGGAGACCCGATTGCTCTCTTCCAGTATCGGAAAGGAGCTTACAGAGAGAGAGGGGCAAGTCGCTTCTCACTGGTGACTGGTGACAGGAGAAGGGGAAATGGCCCCAAGTTGCACCAAGGTAGGTTTAGGTTGGACGTTAGGAAACATTTCTTTCCAGAAAGGGGTGGTTAAACACTGGAATAGGCTCCGCAGGGAGGTGGTTGAGTCACAGTCCCTGCATGTGTTTAATAGCTGTTTGGATGTGGTGCTCGGAGATATGATTTAGCAGAGGGTTGTTAGAGTTAGGGTACCATGGTTAGGCTGCCGTTGGACTTGATGATCTTTGAGGTCTTTTCCAACCTGACTAATTCTGTGATTCTATGATTCTCTTACAATTTGCTGTGTCTCATTCTCTAATATTTTTTTTCTGCGTCCCATTCTCTCATAATTTGCTGCCAGTCATGCTCTCATAATTCACTGCCTCTCATTGTAATGTATCTCTTCCTCTCTTCCTCTAACAATTCGTTGCTTCCCATTCTCCAAACATTCCCTGCCTCTCATTCTCTACTAATTCGCTTCATCTCATTGTATTAATTCAGTGCCTCTCATTCTCTCTCAATTCACACCCTGCCTTTCTCTCTTCATTCACTGAATCTCATTTTCTCATAATTCAACGCGTCTCATTTTCTTATAATTGGCTGCTTCTCATTCTCTTATAATTTCCTGCTTCCCATTCTCTCATTATTCACTGCCACTCATTCTCTCATAATCTGCTGCCTCATATTCTCTAATAACTCTCTGCCACTCATTCTCTATTAATTGTCTCCCTCTAATTCTCTAATAATTCCCCGTCTCTCCTTCACTCCTCATTTTCTGCCTCTCATTCTCTAATACTTCGCTGACAGGAATTCTCTAATAATTCTTTGACTCTATTTGCTAGAATTTTCTGCCACTCATTCTCTAACAATTCGCTGCCTCTCACGTTCTCATAATTCGTTCCTTCTCACGCTCCAGTCTTTCCCTGCCTGACATTCTCTAGTACTTCGCTGCCTCGCATTCTCCTGTAATTCACTGCCTATATTTGCAATAATTCACGGCCTCTCCTTCTCTCATACTACACTGCCTCCCATATTCTACTAATTCTCTGACTCTCATTGTAATAATTCGTATCTTCTAATAGCCTAATAATTCTTTGCCACTAATTCTCTAATCATTCACTGCCTCAAATTCTCTATTATTTCTCTACATCTCATTATCTAATATTTCTCTGCCTGTAACTCTGTCATCATTCACTGCCTGTCCATCTTTAAAAATTCGCAGCCTGTCATTCTCTCATAAATCACCGCTTCTCATTCTCTAATATTTCTCTGCATCTCATTCCCTACTAATTCACTGCCTCCCATGTTTTCAAACTTCGCTTCCTCCCATTCTCTCATAATTCACTGCCTCTTATTCTATCGTAATCTCCAGCCTCCCATTCTCTAACTATTTTCTGCCAGTCATTCTCTAATAATTATCTCTTTCTCATTCTCTAATAATTCGCTGCCCCCATTGTATTTATTCACTGCCTCTAATTCTCTCATAATTCTCTTTATGTCATTCTCTAATAACCCTCTCTCTCTCGTTCTCTAATAATTCTCTGCCTCTTGTTCTCTAATAAATCTCTGTATTTCACCTCTAATATTTTTCTGCCTCTAATTGTAATTACTCTCTGACACTAATTCTGTAGTCTTTCTCTTTGTCTAATTCCGTCATAACTTATTACCGCCCATTCTCTCCTCATTCGCTGCCTTCCATCCTCTCCTAATTTCTGCCTCCCATTCTCTCTTGATTTCCTGATTCTCAAACTCCCCTGATTCAGCATCTCCCATTCTCTAATAATACTCATCCTCTCATTCTCTTATAGTTTACAGCCTCCAATTCTCTCATAATTTGCTCCCACTAATTCTCTCATAATTCAACGCCTCTCATTCAAAAATAATTCATTGACTCTAATTGTAATAATAAGCTTACACTAATTTTCCGGTAATCCTCTGCCACTGATTCTCTAAGAATTCGCTGCCACTATTTCTCTAATATTTCTCTGCATCTCTTTCTCGACTAAATCTTATTCTGTAATATTCTAATATTTCTCCACCACTCATTCTCTCATACTATGCCACTAATTCTCTCGTATTTCTCTGCTGCTCATTCCCTCCAAATTCTCTGCCTCTCGTTCTCTCATATTTTGCTGCCTCTCATGCTCTCAGAATTCAATGCCTCTCACTGTCACTTTATTTCCTGTGTCTCATTCTCTAATAATTAACTGCTTCCCATTCTCTCATAGCTCGCTGCCTCTTATTCTATTGTAATCTGCGGCCTCCCATTCTCAAACTATTCTATGCCAGTCATTCTCTAATAATTATCTCATTCTCATTTTCTCATACTTCGCTGCCCCCAGATGTAATAATTCGATGCCTCTAATTCTCTCATACTTCTCTTCATGTCATTCTCTAATAACGCTCTATCTCTCATTCTCTAATAATTTGCTGCCTCTAATTCTAATTATTCTTATTAATTCTGTAATAATTCTCTATGTCTAATTCCCTCATAATTCACTGCCTCCCGTTCTCTCATAATTCGCTGCCTGTATTCTCTCATAAGTCACTGCAACTCATTCTCTTACAGTTTCCCGCCACTCATTCTATTATAATTTACTGCCTCCCATTCGGTCATAATCCGCTACCACTTGTTGACAGAATTTTCTGCCACTAATTCTCTAATAATTCACTGCTTCTCACCGTAATCTATCTCTGCCTCGCGTTCTCTAGTAAGTTGTTGCTTCTCATACTCCAATCCTTTGCTGCCTCTCATTCTCCTGTAATTCGCTGCCTCTAATTGTAGTAATTCCCTGCCTCCCATTCTCTACTAATTGCCAGCCTCGTATTGCAGTAATTAGCTTCCTCTAATATTCTAGTAATTCTTTGCCTCTCATTCTCTAATAATTCACTGCCTCTAATTATCTAATATTTCTCTACATCTCATTATCTAATAATTCACTGCCTCCCATTCTCTCATAGTTCGCTGCCTCTTATTCTATCAAAACACGTGGCCTCTCATTCTATAACAATTCTCTGCCAGTCATTCTCTAATAATTATCTCCTTCTCATTCTCTCATAATTTCCTGCCCCAATTGTATTTATTTGCTGCCTCTAATTCTCCAATATTTCTCTGCATGTCATTCTCTAATAACCCTGTGTCTCTCACTCTCTAATAATTGTCTGCCTCTAATTGTAATTATTCTCTACTGCTAAATCTGTAATAATTCTCAGTGCGTTATTCTGTCATAATTCGCTGCCTCCCATCCTCTCCTAATTCGCTGCCTCCCATCCTCTCTTAATTCGCTGCCTCCCATTGTCTCTTAATTCGTTGCCTCCCATTCTCTCTTAATTCGTTGCCTCCCATTCTCAAATAATCTGGTGCCCCTTATTCTCTAATAATTCTCTGGCACTCATTCTCTATAAATTATCTCTCTCTCATTCTCCGATAATTCCGTCTCTCCTTCACTCCTCATTTTCTGCCTCTCATTCTCTAATAGTTTACACACCACAATTCTCTAATAGTTCTATGCCTCTGTTTGTTAGAATGCTCTGCCACTTATTCTCTGACGATTCGCTGCCTCTCCTGATCTCACAATTTGTTCCTTCTCACACTCCAATCTTTCCCTGCCTCACATTCTCTAGTACTTCGCTGCCTCTCATTCTCCTGTAATTCACTGCCTATATTTGTAATAATTCACGGCCTCTCCTTCTCTCATACTACACTGCCTCCCGTTCTGTCCTAATTCTCTGACTCTCATTGTAATAATTTGCTTCTTCTCATATCCTAATAATTCTTTGCAGCTAATTCTCTAATCATTCATTGCCTCAAATTCTCTATTATTTCTCTACATCTCATTATCTAATACTTCTCTGCCTGTGATTCTCTCATAATTTTCTGACTCCCATTCGGTACTAATTCTCCACCACTAATTGTGACAATTAGCTTCTTCTAATATCCTAATAATTCTTTGCCAGTAATTCTCAAATAATTAATTGCCCCTCATTCTCTAATCTTTCTCTGCCAATCATACCCGAAGAATTCTCTGCCGCTCATTCTCTCATCATTCACTGCCTGTCAATCTTAAAAAATTCGCAGCCTGTCATTCTCCCATAAATCACCGCTTCTCATTCTCTAATATTTCTCTGCATCTCATTCCCTACTAATTCACTGCCTCCCATGTTTTCAAACTTCGCTTCCTCCCATTCTCTCATAATCCTGTGCCTCTCATTCTCTCATAATTCGCCGCGTCCCATTCTGTACTAGTTCTCTGCCACTAATTGTGACAATTCGCTTCCTCTAATATCCTAATAATTCTTTGCCACTAATTCTCTAATAATTCGCTACCTCTAATTCTCTATGATTACTCTGCCAATCATGCTGGAATAATTCTCTGCTATTTATTCTCTCATAATTCACTGCCTGTCAATCTCTAAACATTCGCAGCCTCTCATTATCTCATAATTCACTGCCTCCCGTTCTCTCCCAGTTCGTGGCCCCTAATGGTCTAGTATTTCTCTTCCTGTCATACCCTAACAATCCTCTGTCTCTCATTCTCTAACAATTCTCTGCCACTCATTCTCTAATAATTATCTCCCTCCCATTCTTTCATAATCCGGTGTCTTATTCTCTTAAAATTCAGCGCCTCTCATTCTCTCGTAATTCACAGGCTCTAATTGCAATAATAAGCTTACGCTAATTTCCCAATAATTCTCTGCCACTAAGTCTCTAAGAATTTGCTGCCACTATTTCTCTAATATTTCTCTGCATCTCATTCTCGACTAATTCACTGTCTGTAATATTCTAATATTTCTCTGCCACTCATTCCCTCCAAATTCTCTGCCACTCATCCTCTAATAATTCGCTGACTCCCATTCTCTCAAAATTCACCGCCTCACATGCTCTCTTAATTTGCTGTGTCTCATTCTCTAATAATTCACGGCTTCCCATCCTCTCATAGTTCGCTGCCTCTTATTCTATCGTAATCTCCAGCCTCCCATTCTCTAACTATTTTCTGCCAGTCATTCTCTAATAATTATCTCTTTCTCATTCTCTAATAATTCGCTGCCCCCGTTGCATTTATTCACTGCCTCTAATTCTCTCATAATTCTCTTTATGTCATTCTCTAATAACCCTCTCTCTCTCGTTCTCTAATAATTCTCTGCCTCTTGTTCTCTAATAAATCTCTGTCTTCCATTCCCTAATAACTCTGTATTTCACCTCTAATATTTTTCTGCCTCTAAATGTAATTACTCTCTGACACTAATTCTGTAGTCATTCTCTTTGTCTAATTCCCTCATAACTTACTACTGCCCATTCTCTCCTCATTCGCTGCCTTCCATCCTCTCCTAATTTGCTGCCTCCCATTCTCTCTTGATTTCCTGATTCTCAAACTCCCCTGATTCAGCATCTCCCATTCTCTAATAATACTCATCCTCTCATTCTCTTATAGTTTACAGCCTCCAATTCTCTCATAATTTGCTCCCACTAATTCTCTCATAATTCAGCGCCTCTCATTCTCTTACTTCACTGCATCTCATTCTCTCATAATTCACTGCCTCCCATTCTCTCCTAATCCGCTGCCCCTAAGTGTAAAAATTTGCTGCCCCTAATTGTTTGGTATTTATCCACTTTCTGTAATTCTCACATAATTCTCTTCATGTCATTCTCTAACAACCCTCTCTCTCTCATTCTCTAATATTTCTCTGCCTCTAATTGTAATTACTTTCTGCCACTAATTCTGTAATAATTCTCTTTGTCTAATTCCCTCATAACTTACTACCACCCATTCTCTCCTCATTCGCTGCCTCCCATTTTCTCATGAGTCTCTGCCTGTCATTCTCTCCTAATTTGCTGCCTCTCACTCTCTCCTAATTCAGCGCCTCCCATTCTCTCCTGATTTCCTGATTCCCAAACTCCCCTGATTCAGCATCTCCCATTCTCTAATAATCCTCATCCTCTCATTCTCTTATAGTTTACAGCCTCCAATTCTCTCATAACTCGCTCCCATTAATTCTCTCATAATTTGCTGCATTTAATTCTCTGCTATTACTCTGATGATCATACTCGAATAATTCTCTGCCACTCATTCTCTTATAATTCACTGCCTGTCATTCTCTAAAAATTTGCAGCCTCTCATTCTCTCATAATTCAACGCCTCTCATTCTCTTACTTCACTGCATCTCATTCTGTCATAATTCACTGCCTCCCATTCTCTCCTGATCCGCTGCCCCTAATTGTAAAAATTCACTGCCCCTAATTGTCTGGTATTTCGCTTCATGTCATACACTGATAATTCTCTGTCTCTCATTCTCCTAATTATTAGAATATGAGTGGCAGAGAATTATTTATCTCCCTCTCATTCTTTCATAATTCTGTGTTTCATTCTCTCATAATTCAGCGCCTCTCATTCTCTCATAATTCAGCGCTTCTCGTTCCCTACTAATTCATTGACTCTAAATGTAATAATAAGCTTACACTAATTTTCCGATAATTCCCTGCCACTAAGTCTGCACGAATTCGCTGCCACTATTTCTCTAATATTTCTCTGCATCTCTTTCTCGACTAAATCTCAGTCTGTAATATTCTAATATTTCTCCACCACTCATTCTCTCATACTTTGCCACTAATTCTCTCGTATTTCTCTGCCGCTCATTCCCTCCAAACTCTCTGCCAGTCACTCTCTCACTTTTTTCCTGCCTCCCATTCTCTCGTAACTCGCTGCTTCCCGTTCTCTCAGAATTCAACGCCTCTCATTCTCTCAGAATTGCATGCCTCTCATTCTGTCTTAATTTGCTGTGTCTTATTCTCCAATAATTCACCGCCACCCATTGTCTCATAGTTCGCTGCCTCTTTTTCTATCAAAATTCGTGGCCTCTCATTCTGTAACAATTCTCTGCCTGCCATTCCCTCGTAACTCACTGCTTCCCATTCTCTTATAGTTCACTGCCGCATTTTCTCACATAATTCAACGCCTCTCATTCTCTAGTAATTCACTGCCTCTCATTCTCTCCTAGTTCAACGCCTGTCCTTCTCTCATAATTTCCCGTGTCTCATTCTCTAATAATTCACTGCCTCCCTTTCTCTCATAATTTGCAGCCACTCTTTCTCTCACAACTTGCTGCCTCTCATTCTGTAACAATTATCTGCCTGTCGTTCTCTAATAATTATCTCCTTCTCATTGTCTTATAATTTGCTGCCCCTAATTGTGGTAATTCTCTGCCTCTAATTCTCTCATAATTCTCTGTCAGTCATTCTCTAATCATTCTCTGTCTGTCATTCTGTAATAATTTGCTGCATCTCATTCTCTAATAATTTGGTGCCTCTATTTGTAATTATTCACTGTCACTAATTCTGTAATAATTCACTGTGTCTAATTCTCTCATAATTCGCAGCCTCCCATTCTGTCATGATTCGCTGCCTCCCACTCTCTGCTAATTTGCTGCCTCCCACTCTCCATTAATATCCTGCCTCTCATTCTGTAATAGTTCACTGCCTCTTATTCTCCAACAATTCTCTGCCGCTCATTCTCCAATAATTATATCCCTCTCATTCCCTCATAATTTCCTGACTTTCATTGTCTCATAATCCGCTGCCTCTAATTGTAATAATTAGTTTCCTCTAATTTTCTAATTTTTCCCTGCCTCTAATTCTGTAATAATTTGCCGCCTCTAATTATCTAATATTTGTCTGCATCTCCTTCTCTCATGACTGAATGCCACCCCTTCTCTCATAACTCGATGCCTCCCATTCTCTCATTGTTTGCTGCTTCTGTATGATTTGTCACCTGGGCGAGAAAAGAACTGAAGTTAAAATGTTTTAGAAAATTATTTTGCTAAATTTTCTGAAAATGTGCTCTTAGAACAGTATTAGATAATTATTTCCTTAATATTAGCTGTCATTTCACACTGAAAAACCATATTATATTACATTCTGATAGATTAAGAGTGTTGCCCTGGAGCACGTTCAGAGAAGGGCAACAAATCTGTAGGAGGTCCGGAGCACAGGTCTTATGAGGAACGGCTGAGGGAAATGGGATCATTTGGTCTGGAGAAGAGGAGGATCAGGGGAGACGTTATTGCTCTCCACAACTGTGTGATAGGAGGTTGTGGAGAGGTGGGAGTCAGCCTCTTCTCACGTATCAGTAGCGATAGGACAAGAGGGAACGGCTCAAGTTGCACCAGGGGAGATTCAGGTTGGACATTAAGAAAAATTTTTCTCCAACAGAGCGGTCAGGCACTGAAATGGGCTGCTCAGGGAGGTGGTTGAGTCATCGTCCCCGGTGGTGCTCAAGAACCATTTAGATGTTGCACTAAGGGACATCATTTAGTAGGGAAATATCGGTGGTAGTTGGATGGTTGGACTGGATGATCTTACGGGTCTTTTCCAACCTTGCGGATTCTACGATTCTTATTCTGTAATAATTATCTCCCTCTCATTCTCTATTGTTTGCCTGCCTCCCATTGTCTCATAATTTGCTGCCTCTCATTGTAATTATTGTCAGTGTCACCTTCTCTGATAATTTGCTGCATCTAATTCACTAATAATTCCCTGCCTCTCATTCTATAATAATTCCCTGCCTCTCATTCTATGATAATTCCCTGCCTGTAATTGTAATAACTTCCTGCCTCTCATTCTGTAATAATTTGTTACCTCTTATCGTAATAATTCTCCTTTTCTAATGTTCTAATATTTCTCCTTGTCTAAATCTCTAATCATTCGTCGCCTCTGTAATTCATTCTAATTCTTTTTCTGTTTTTAATTTTGTTCCTTTTTCTAATTAATTAATTCTCTAATATCTTTCTAATTTATTTGCTGATTTTGTTTCTATTTAATTTTCTATTCGTAATTGTTTACCTTTTTAAAATTTGTTCTCTAGTGTTTTTTTCTATTTTATTTGATTATTCTGTTCCCATTTCTTTTTCTATTTTTAGTTCTTCTAGTTTTTCTATTTCATTCTCTAATATTTTTTTCTAAATAATTTGCCAATTCTGTTCCCGTTTCTTTTTTTTTTTCTGATTCTTTTCTTTTTTTCTAATTCATTGTCTAATATTTTTTTGTAATTTCTTTGCTAATTCTGTTTGCTTCTTTTTCTATTTTTTTTCCTTTTTCTGATGAATTCTGTGGTGTTTTTTTCTTATTAATTTGCTGATTCTGTTCCCATTTCTTTTTCTATTTCTAATTATTGTCTTTTTTCTAATTATATCAACAGTTTACGGGCCGGTTCATCCTCATTCAACGAGTATTGGGGTGGAGGGATTTTGCACAGTCGGCACCTCTGGAAAAGGGAAACAGGGACCCCAAAGTATTTAAAAACAGAGGCAACAATCTGAGGAGAGACAAACTAATTTACTAAATATGGTTTTGGAACGTTCGACAATACTATATTACAATATAGTTAGAATTGAAGCTAATAAATCAAATATGAGAGTATCCAAAAGCTGTAGGCCTTACGTTAACACTGAAGCGATGCGCGCAGTCAGGACGGGCAGCAGCGAGGAGAGGCGAAGGAGAAGAGCGCCGAAGAGAAAGGCCCGATCAGGCGACCTTGTCGGGAGTTCTACCTCCTCTCTGTCCGCAGAGGCCCCCTGGGGATCGTAGTTTTTCTCTTCCAGACACGTACGTGGAACCAGAGCATTATCACTTTAACTGCCAGCGCAGTACCTCATGTTACGATGTGGAATACCAGGAACTCAAAATTATAAAAGCGTGAAAAATTAATTTCTAATATTTTTGTAATCAATTTGCTCTTTCTGTTCCTATTTCCTTTTCTATTTCTAGTTCTGTTTCTAATTAATTCCCTAATATTTTTGCTAATTAATTTTCTGATTCTGTTCGTATTTCTTTTTCTATTTCTTAGTATTTTCCTTTTTCTAATTAATCTCTCTTAATTTTCTATTTCATTTTCCAATTCTTTTTCTAAATATTTTTTATTCCAATCCTTTTTCTTTTTGTATTTTTTCTCTTTTTGCATTTCTTTTTGTTTTTCCTTCTCCATTGTCATTATATTTCCAGTTCTTTTTCCATTTGTTTTTCTAATCCTGTTTCTTTTCATTTTCTTTTTCAGATTCTCTTTTTTTATTTCATATTCTTTTACTACTTCTAATACTTTTTCTTCTTCTAATTCTTTTCTATTTTCACAGTATTTTTCTTTCCCTTTTTTCGGTTCTTTTTCTTTCTCTCACCCTGGTATCACCCCCTGACGTGATCCCCTCAGTCGTACCCGAACACCACCCTCCAACAACGTCACTTCCTAACGTTACCGCAGCGTCATCCCAACAGCGTCACCGCCCGATGTCACCGCAAGCGATAGCCCAGCATCGCCACCCAGCACCTCTCCGGCGTCGCCCCATTAGCACCAGCCCAGCGTCGTTCCCCGATTCTTCCCTCGGCGATACCCCAACATTGCCCCACCACGTCCCCTCTCATCATCACCTCAGCATCGCCCTCCAGCATGTCTCCTTTATGAGTAACACCAGCAAAACCTCCAAATTTTTACACAGCTTCACTCCCAAACGTCACCCCAGCGTCACCCCCCAGCGATACCTCAACATCCCCCCCAACCCCCAAAGATCACTCTGCACCATCACCACGGTATCACCTCAGCGTCACAGCAGTATCGACCCTCAGTGTCACTACAACAATGTCATCCCTCAGGGTAAGTCCTCGATGTTGAACCCCAGCGATATTCCAAATCACCCTCCAACATCACCCCAGCGTCACCCCAACATTACTCCCGCATCACCTCCCACCATCGACCCTGTGTCATCACAACATCATCGCAGCAATGCTCCCTGATGTCAACCTCAAACAATACCTCAAATCACTCCTGTGTCAACCCAACGTCTCCCCCAACATCACCCTTCAGCGTCGCTCCAGTAGCGTTAACGGAGCGTCTCTCCCTGATACGAGCCCCAGCGATATCCCAACGTCAGCCACCAACGGCAGGCCCTCAGCGTCACCCCCCCCATCGTAGCAGCATCGCCTCACAGCACGTCCCCAACCACGTAACTCCCCCCAACAATATCACTCTTTCCTGTCATCCACCGGAGATACCCCAACATTACCCCGCAGCATTACTGCGCAACATCGACCCAGCGTCATCCCAGCATCTCCCCAACAATGTTATCCTAGCACCGATCCCTGAGGTCACCCCCCAGTGAAACCCCAGCATTGTCCCAGTATTAGTACAGTGTGACCCCCCAGCTTTACCTCAACAATGTCACCGCAGGGTCACTTCGCGATGTCATCCCCAGCGATAGCCCAGTATCACTCCACAGTGTCACTCCCCCACCTCTCTCTACAATGTTGCACCAACAGCATTACTTGCTGTAATGCCGTTACATGACGGAAAACGTAGAAGCGATAGCGGAGAAGCAAAGTCCTAGACCCCTGTAAGCAAGGACTCACTCAAATGCAGCACCGTGAAAGCAGAAACAAAGAACAAAGTGTCCTTAACGTTGGAAGACTTCAGGCGAGCAGGGATCTCCAGCAAAACCCTCTCACCTCCACTGACAACCCTTAAATGAGGACTGGGAGGGGGCGGAGCCAGGATCCACCCCTCCTCTCAATCAGGTTCATTGCACACACCTGAGCTCTCCCGGTTTGTCCCCGCCCAATCGTTGTTTCAAGCCACGACTTAGGGTTTTGACTACAGCACCCCAACGACGTCACCGCAGCGTCACTCTCCGACATCCCCCCTGCGATACCCCAACAACAGCCCTCAGCGTCACCCCAACGTCACCCCAGCATCAGTCCCAGAGTCACGCCAACCGCGTCAGCCCGCCCCGAGCATCGCACTAAGTCACCCCGATGTGGTAATGAGATCTGCGCTCCCCTGTCAAAATACGTGTGCCGTCATTTCTCATACATTGATAAACTTCCCCTTCCCAGACAGGCAGATCTAATTGTCTGCTGGTTATTCCTTTTTTTTTGGTCTTCAGGCCTTTATGGGAACCGTTACGTAACAGTCCGAAGCAGTGATTGAACACCTGGTGAGGGGCGTGGCCAGCCCCACGAGCACAGGTGGAAGCAATTCACCAACAGGACCTGATAGGGCTGAGCTTGGCTCCACCCCTCCTTGACCACATTTAAGGGCTGGGAACCGAGGGGGCAGCATCAGTACCTGGGGAGTGCCTCTTTGGGAACCTCGGGGAGAGCGATTTCTGCTTTCTGGGGGATTCTGACCACTTTTGAGGTCTGTAAACCGATTAGGCCACGTCTCTCTCCAGAGACCTCTTCCTTTGCGGTGCAAGGTGAGTGTTTGTCTTTGGAACGGGGTAATAAATTTTGATTATTGGAGTGAGATCTTCCCCCTTTTTGGGGCCTCTCAACTGCAGATATTCCCTTTTTGGGGGGCTCTCAACTGCATTTAAGGACCGGTAGCAGAAGGAGCAGGAGCTGTATCTGGAGTCTGCTTTTTTCAGAGCGTGGGGTGAGCCCTCGGAACGGGGCGAACGATCCCTTCTTTATTTCAGGGTTGCGATCTCTTATTTGGGGGGCGAAGGAAGGAGAGCGGAACAGGTCTCCCGAGGAGGCTGGAGACGCCCCATCCCCAGAGACGTTCGAGGCCAGGCCGGCCGAGGCTCTGGGAAGCCCGGTCCCGTGGTTGGTTACCATACCTGTAGCGGGGGGGGGGAGGTGAAAGGCAATAATCGCTATGGTGCTTCTCAATGCAGGCCATTGTATGATTCTATGGTTAGCTATTGAGGAGTATCAGCTCTAGCGCCAACTGCTGTGGGATGCCACTCATTACTACTCTCTATCTATCTGGACATGGAGCCATTGTCTGCCGCTCTCTGGACACAATGCTACGGTCAGTTCTTCACCTGTTCAACAGTCCACCCATCCAATCGGCGTCTTTCTAAGTTGGAGATGAGGATGGTGTGTGGTACCGCGTCAGAGGCCTTGCTGAAGTCCAGCTAGATAGTATCAGCGGCTCTTCCCCCATCCATCACCGTAGCGGCACCATCGCAGAAAGCCACCAGGTCAGTCAAGAAGAATTTGCCTTCGGCGAAGCCACGCCACTTCTACCGCATCGTCTCCCTCCTTCCACATGCCCCGGCGTCGCTTCCAGGAGAATCTGCTCTGCGATCATTCCCAGCGCAGAGGCGAGACTGACAGGACAGGGGTTCCCGGTGTCTCCCTTTCTACTCTTCCTAAAAAGGAGTTTGAATCGACCGTTTTTCCACTCGCCAGGAACTCCACCTGATTGCCACCACTTGTAAAATACCTTTGAGAGCAGCTCGGTGACAGCGTCAGTGCATTTCCCTCATCAGTCTGCGACGCGTCTCATCGGGACCCATAGACTTGCAGATTTCAGGTCCTCAGGCGGCCCCAAACCTGGTTGTCGTTCACGGCGCGGGACGGGGAGGGAAGTAGCTGGGGTGACGTCACTTTCTCAATCCCTACCTAACAAACCAAAGTCGAGGGCTGCGTATAATGGGCAGCGATTGGAGAACACGGCAGCAAAAATGTTGTTGAGTACCTCAACGTTCTCCTTGTCTGTTACCAGGCCTAGTGCCTCTGGTAAGCAGCACCGAGCATAGAGTGCGGCCACGCTGCTCTGAGAAAGGAGTGCTGCAGCACATATTTGCGAAAAAGATTGTAACCTGCCCCTGCAGGGCAGCGTCTTCGTTATTGTATTGTGTTCAACAGGTGCCAGCAGGGAGCCCCCGCGCTTCCGAGTACCGGAACAACCGCACAAAGAGGTGCACGGCTCTTCATGGGAACGGTGAAGAACAGAAATCCGCATTTCCTCGAAGGCCCCGGAACCCAGCTTTGCTGACTGGTAACTATCTACCCAGCAGGTAAGGGCAGCAGACACCTGCCAATTTTTACGCATTCCTTATTCAGGCCCGAGGTGATGTTCCAGAGCTCATTTCTGTACTTTGGGGTGCCCTACTAGCCATATGTTCTCGTCCTTCTGCACTGTCCTTGCCTGTACCCTTTGCAGCTGCCTGGGTGTTTCCTGCAGCTTTCTCTTTGGTCTCAGTTTGGGTGTTCCGTGTGACATTCTCTGGTACCTTGCCCTTTGTTTCAGTGTTCCTTGTGGCATTCTCTCACGCTTTGCCCTTTGTTTCGGCGCTCCCCGCGGCCTTCTCCGGTGCCTTCTCTTCATTTCCTCATTCCTCGTGGAGTTCTCTGGGTCTTTCCCTTAGGCCTCTCGTGCCACCCCATCTTCGGCCTCCCGTGCCGCCTTCTGTTCAGCGTTTGCTTTGTCCTTACTTTTTGGCTTTCTCTGTTGCGTTCTCTTGGCCTTTCCTTTGGCTTTTTGTGCTGCCTTCCCTTTGGTCTCTGATCCCGGTCTTCCTTGCCACACTCTCGTTGCCCTTGCTTTCCCTTGGTCTTTCCTTGGCTCTTTTCCTTGTTTTTGCCCTTGCCTCAGCCTCGGTTGCTTGCTTTGCTTTTCTTTTGCCGTGGCTTTCTGCGGGCGTTCCGCTTGCCTTTGCCTTTGGCTCTCTGGGATTTGTCGGGAGGCAGCGTTAACGATGTTCATCTTGACCCGCTCCGCTAGCTTAACGGGAGCTCTAGCGATAATTACGGTCACCTGCCGTGTATCTGTAAACGTAACCCTTGGCCTGCTATTGAAAATGTCTCTTACGCTAAATGCTGCAATCGACATTGGTGCCCTGTGTTTTCTGTGAAAGTAACCTTAATCCTTACTGTAGTATGGAATACAATTGTTAAAGTATGTGCAAGTTTAAACTCTTAAATAGTATTAATTGTCTTCCTAATGCTCATTTGCATCACCGTTAGTGTGATGTTCACAGGGTGCAGCCACCACAGATGCGGGGCAGCGTCTTCATTATCATATTGTGTTCAGCAGGTACCGGCAGAGAGCCGTGGCGCTCCCGAGCGCCGTAAGAAACGCATGGAGAGATGCGCGGCTGTTCGTGAGAGCGGCGAGGAAGAGAAATCCTCATTTCCTCGAGCGCCCCGGAACCGAGCTTTGCTGACTGGTAACTATCTACCCAGCAGGTAAGGGCAGCACACACCTGCCAATTTTTAACCATTCCTTATTGAGACCCAAGGTAGAATTCCAGTGCCGGTTTCCACACTTCAGGGTGCCTTCTGGGCTGTCTGTTCTCGGCCTTCTGCGTTCTCTTTGCCTGTGCCCTCTGCTGTCTCTGGGGCATTTCCTGCAGCTTTCTCTTTGGTCTCGGTTTTGGCGTTCCGTGCAGCGTTCTATCAATCAGGCCTCGTCCTCCATTTCGATGCTTCCTGCGATGTTCGCTTGGGCTTTGCCCTCCATTTTGGCATTCCTTCTGGCATCGTCTTCGGCCTTGCCGTCCGTTTCGGTGTTCCCTGCAGCATTGTCTCTTGCTTTGCCCTCCATTACGGTGTTCCTTGAGGCATTCTCTTTTGCCTTGCCGTTCGTTTCGGTGTTCGATGCAGCATTGTCTCTTGCCTTGCCGTTCGTTTCGGTGTTCGATGCAGCATTCTCTTTTGCCTTGCCCTCCGTTACGGTGTTCCTTGCGGCATTCCTTCATGCCTTGCCCTCCGTTACGGTGTTCCTTGAGGCATTCTCTCATGCTTTGCCATTCGTTTCGGTGTTCGATGCAGCATTCTCTTTTGCCTTGCCCTCCGTTACGGTGTTCCTTGCGGCATTCTTTCATGCCTTGCGCTCCATTTTGGTGTTCCAAGCAGCATTCTCTTGGGCTTTGCCCTCCGTTTCAGTGTTACGTGCGGCACTTGTTGGTGCCTTGCCCTCCATTTTTGCGTTCCTTGCGGTCTTCTCTTGGCCATTCCAGCAGGCGTCCGGTGCTGCCCTGTCTTTAGCCTCCGGTGCCACCCTGTCTTTGGCCTCTGTGCTGCATTCCATTCAGCATTTGCTTTGTCCTTACTTTTTGGCTTTCTCTGTTGCGTTCTCTTGGCCTTTCCTTTGGCTTTTTGTGCTGCCTTCCCTTTGGTCTCTGATCCCGGTCTTCCTTGCCACACTCTCGTTGCCCTTGCTTTCCCTTGGTCTTTCCTTGGCTCTTTTCCTTGTTTTTGCCCTTGCCTCAGCCTCGGTTGCTTGCTTTGCTTTTCTTTTGCCGTGGCTTTCTGCGGGCGTTCCGCTTGCCTTTGCCTTTGGCTCTCTGGGATTTGTCGGGAGGCAGCGTTAACGATGTTCATCTTGACCCGCTCCGCTAGCTTAACGGGAGCTCTAGCGATAATTACGGTCACCTGCCGTGTATCTGTAAACGTAACCCTTGGCCTGCTATTGAAAATGTCTCTTACGCTAAATGCTGCAATCGACATTGGTGCCCTGTGTTTTCTGTGAAAGTAACCTTAATCCTTACTGTAGTATGGAATACAATTGTTAAAGTATGTGCAAGTTTAAACTCTTAAATAGTATTAATTGTCTTCCTAATGCTCATTTGCATCACCGTTAGTGTGATGTTCACAGGGTGCAGCCACCACAGATGCGGGGCAGCGTCTTCATTATCATATTGTGTTCAGCAGGTACCGGCAGAGAGCCGTGGCGCTCCCGAGCGCCGTAAGAAACGCACGGAGAGATGCGCGGCTGTTCGTGAGAGCGGCGAGGAAGAGAAATCCTCATTTCCTCGAGCGCCCCGGAACCGAGCTTTGCTGACTGGTAACTATCTACCCAGCAGGTAAGGGCAGCACACACCTGCCAATTTTTAACCATTCCTTATTGAGACCCAAGGTAGCGTTTCAGAGCTCATTTCTGCACTTCAGGGTGCCCTGTGGGTTGTCTGCTCTTGTCCTTTTGTGTTCTCCTTGCTTCTGCCCTTTGTCGTTGCCTGGGCATTTCTTGTAGTGTTGTCTTTTCTTTCTGTTTTGGCATTTCTTGTGGTGTTCTCTTGTGCCTTGCTGTCCATTTTGGCGTTCCCCGGGGCTTCGTCCCACGTCTTGGCATCTGTAGCGGTGTTCTCTTGAGCCTCGTCGTCTGTTGTAGCGTTACCTGGGGTGTTCTGTTGTGCCTTGCTCTCCATTTGGCATTCTCTGCCGTGTTCTCTTGAGCCTTTTCCTCTTTTTTTGTGTTTCGGTGTTCTCTTGGGCTTTGCCCTTTTCGGCATTGCCGTGTGCCTCGCCCTCTGTTTTAGAGTTCCCTGCAGCATTCTCTTGTGCATCGCCCTCCATTTTGGCGTTCTCTTGCGCCTCGCTCTCCATTTTGGCATTCCCTGCAGCATTCTCTTGTGCATCGTCCTCCATTTTGGTGTTCTGTTGTGCCCTGTTCTCCATTTTGGCATTCCCTGTGGCATTCTCTTGTGCCTCGCACTGCATTTTGGCGTTCTCTGTGGCGTTCTGTTGTGCTTTGCTCTCCGTTTTGGCGTTTCCTGCAGTATTCTTTTGAGCCTTTTCCTCCGTTTTGGCGTTTGCTCAGGTGTTCTCTTGCGCCTTGCCTTTTTTGGCTTCGCCTTGTCCCTTGCCCTGCGTTTTGGCGTTCCCTGCAGCATTCTCTTGTGCATCGTCCTCCATTTTGGTGTTCTCTGCAGTACTCTTTTGAGCCTTTTCCTCCATTTTGGCGTTTGCTCCGGTGTTCTCTTGCGCCTTGCCTTCCATTTTGGCACTCCGAGCGGCGTTCTCTTGTGCCTCGGTCTCCATTTTGGCATTCCCTACGGCGTTCTGTTGTGCTTTGCTCTCCGTTTTGGCGTTCCCTGCAGTATTCTTTTGAGCCTTTTCCTCCATTTTGGCGTTTGCTCAGGTGTTGTCTTGTGCCTTGCCTTTTTTGGCTTCGCCTTGTCCCTTGCCCTGTGTTTTGGCGTTCCCTGCGGTATTCTCTTGTGCATTGTCCTCCATTTTGGCATTCTCTTGTGCCTCGGTCTCCATTTTGGCATTCTCTGTGGTGGTACGTTGTGCTTCGCTCTCCGTTTTGGCATTCTCTGCAGTATTCTTTTGAGCCTTTTCCTCCATTTTGGCGTTTGCTCCGGTGTTCTCTTGCGCCTTGCCTTTTTTGGCTTCGCCTTGTGCCTCGCCTTCCATTTTGGCATTCCGTGCGGCGTTCTGTTGCGCCTCGCCCTGCATTTTGGCATTCCCCGTGGCACCGTCTTGGGCCTTGCCGTCCATTTTGGCATTGCCTCGTGTCTTGCTGTCTGTTTTGGCGTTCTCTGCGGCATCGTATCGAGCCTCACGCTCCGGTTTGGCGTTCCCTGCAGTGTCCTCTTAGGTCTTGCCCTTTTTGGTATCCTTTTGAGTCTCTTCCTCTCTTTTGGCATTTCTTGGGGCATTCTCTCTTGCGTAGCTGTCCATTTTGGCTTTTCCTGTGGCATTTTATTGTGTCTCACACTCAGTTTTGGCATTCCTTGCGGCATTCTCTCATGCCTTGCTCTCCATTTAACCGTTCCCTGCGGCGTTCTGTTTGGTCTTTGTTTTTGCGTTCTCTGCAGCTTTCTCTGCGGCCTGACTCACGCCAAGGTTTCCCGCTGGGTGTTTTTCACGCCTTTGCGTCACCTTTGCCTTTGATGTTTCTTTTGCCTTTGCATTCTGTTTTGTTCACTCTGAATGTAATTGTAATAAAGGTAATTGTTTCACCCCAGCCTAATCTGTGGACCTGAAATGGGGTGGTAATTGCAACTGTGACTGTATAGATAACTGTATTAACTATTCAAATTAATTCTGTACCTACCCTACAATGGGGCGCTAAAGCCATGTCTAACCTTAAGGTAGTCCTAAGAGCATTTGTTCAAGTTCCATGTTAAACAGCGCAGGCCTTTAGTCATTTGTCAGGGTGTTGCTTCGCTTGCAGTTTTCTCAGGGGCGGGCTTCCAGCGAAAGCCGTTTGGGTCTCGGCAGTCCTAGAGTTATCGGTATTTCTTTCTAAACCGTCTCTCTGTGTTACAGGTCAAGATGTCTTCAATGTTTCCTGTGTGGATGACCCTGACACGGGACGTCATCAGCTTTCCCGGCCTGCCACACTCACCGCCAGCTCGGTTCAGCGAAGGTTTTATCCACATTCCCCGGTCCGTTTCTTCCCTGTAGCGTTCCCCCGTGTCCGCCACAAGTCCGTACCTCCGTCAGAGGTTGTCGCAGGCAACGTGCGGGACAGGGCAGTCAGCGTCACGGTAGTTCCTCACGTCGGCCCCAGCCCGGCGATCCAACCGTCCCGCATCCTTCCTTAGCGCCCTTTTATTTCCAGGCCGATCGATGTTACTTTCTGACCTAGCGTCCTGAGCAAAGTTACTGAGGGTGCGCTCCATGCCATCACGCAGGTGCTTAATAAAGGTTTTGGACAGGAGCGGCTGGCAGAGCAGCGAGGACAGCACGGCAGTCGCACATAACAGGATTCAGCATCAGTCAGCTGGCCGGGCCATTTAGCTAGCGGTTCATCTAGGAAACAGCCTACCTGTCCACGTACCCGGGTGCCATCTTACCGAGACTTTCACGGGAGACCACATCAAAGGTTTTGTCTCGCCGGCAGGGTCACGTCACCTTTGCTTTGAGTTCGCTAGTAGGGATTACTCAACCCGATTACTGACAGGCTGTAGACGGACAGAGACCATTTGTGCTCCTTCCAGCCAGTTTGAGACTCGCGCTCCTTTGTGGCCTATTTGAGAATTGCGCTGATTTCAGTGCGCGCACTCTATTTAACTCAACCCCATTGGTTTTAGTTTTGGAGTCAATTTATGTCAATGTGATTGGCTTTAGGTTTGCAGTCAATCTATTTGTACTCAATTGGCTTTAGCATTGGAGTCCATTAATCTCCATCAAATTGGCTTTAGGTGTGGAATCAATCTCAGCCAAGTTGGCTTTAGCTTTGGAATCAGTTTATACGTGAGCCATATTGGCTTTAGCTTTGCCTTGCTTACGGGGTTGGGCTAGCTCACTCGTTTGTACCTTAGGGCTAACCCAACCCCGTAAGCAAGGCCCGAGGGCCGTCAGAGGCGATTTGCTTTCCTTCTGGCCCGTCCGAGACTCACGCCCCTTTGCGGCCATTCGGAGCGTCGCGCCGATTTCGGCGTCGCCCAGTCATCTTGAATCAGCCCTATTGGCTTTACCACTGGAGTCCATTGATCTTAACTGAATTGGCTTTCGCACCGGAGTCCATTCATGTCAACCCAATTGGCTTTAGCATTGGAGTCCATTAGTCTCCATGAAATTGGCTTTAGCTTTGGAATCCATTAATGTCAGGCAAATTGGCTTTAGCCTTGGAGTCAATTAATCTCAACCAAATTGGTTTTAGCTTTGGAGTCAATTTATATGTGAGCCACATTGGCTTTAGCTTTGCCTTGCTTACGGGGTTGGGCTAGCTCACTCGTTTGTACCTTAGGGCTAACCCAACCCCGTAAGCAAGGCCCGAGGGCCGTCAGAGGCGATTTGCCTTCCTTCCGGCCAGTCTGAGACTCGCGCCCCTTTGCGGCCGTTCCGAGCGTCGCGCCGATTTCGGCGTCGCCCAGTCGTCTTGAATCAGCCCTATTGGCTTTACCACTGGAGTCCATTGATCTTAACTGAATTGGCTTTTGCACCGGAGTCCATTCATGTCAACCCAATTGGTTTTAGCATTGGAGTCCATTAATCTCCACCAAATTGGCTTTAGCCTTGGAGTGCATTAATGTCAGGCAAATTGGCTTTAGCCTTGGAGTCAATTAATGTCAACCAAATTGGCTTTAGCTTTGGAATCAATTTATATGTGAGCCACATTGGCTTTAGCTTTGCCTTGCTTACGGGGTTGGGCTAGCTCACTCGTTTGTACCTTAGGGCTAACCCAACCCCGTAAGCAAGGCCCGAGGGCCGTCAGAGGCGATTTGCCTTCCTTCCGGCCAGTCTGAGACTCGTGCCCCTTTGCGGCCGTTCCGAGCGTCGCGCCAATTTCGGCGTCGCCCAGTCATCTTGAATCAGCCCTATTGGCTTTACCACTGGAGTCCATTGATCTTAACTGAATTGGCTTTCACACTGGAGTCCATTCATGTCAACCCAATTGGTTTTAGCATTGGAGTCCATTAATCTCCACCAAATTGGCTTTAGCCTTGGAGTGCATTAATGTCAGGCAAATTGGCTTTAGCCTTGGAGTCAATTAATCTCAACCAAATTGGTTTTAGCTTTGGAGTCAATTTATATGTGAGCCACATTGGCTTTAGCTTTGCCTTGCTTACGGGGTTGGGCTAGCTCACTCGTTTGTACCTTAGGGCTAACCCAACCCCGTAAGCAAGGCCCGAGGGCCGTCGGAGGTGATTGGCATTCCTTCCCGGCCAGTCTGAGACTCGTGCCCCTTTGCGGCCATTTTGACCGTTGCGCTGATTTCAGTGCATGCAGTCTTTTTACATTATCAAAATTGGTTTTAGCTTTGCCTTGCTTACAATTGTACTGTGTAATGTATTGAATATGGGGATGCTATGTCTGTCAACTGCATTGTGCAATGTACTCAATGTGGGGATGTTGCGCCTGTAAACGGTGTCGTGCAATGTATTCAATATGTGCATGCCTTGCTTGTAAAATGCCTTGTGTACTGTGCTGACCGTGGGGATGTTGCGCCTGTAAACGGTGTCGTGCAATGTATTCAATATGTGCATGCCTTGCTTGTAAAATACCTTGTGTACTGTGCTGACCGTGGGGATGTTGCGCCTGTAAACGGTGTTGTGCAATGTATTCAATATGTGCATGCCTTGCCTGTAAACTGCCTTGTACACTGTGCTGACTATCACGATGCCTTGCTTGTAAACTCTTGTGGAATGTTCTGAATATGGGGATCATGTGCCTGTAAACCATGTCTTGGTATTGTACTGAATATGCGTATGCATGCTGTAACTGTTATCATGCAGTTGTTGGTGTAGTATGTGTGTGTATACATGCATGAGCCATATCTTCTGGATGCAGAGCTGTAATAAACAAACAATGGCGCAATGTAACTGTGGTGTGTTTTGCATTGTTAGCATCGGGAGTCGGAGCGCACTGTAAGGTAGGTGCGACAGGTAGGTGTGGGGGGAGGTAGACCTAGCGGGGCTGTAAGTGAAGCGGCTTAGGCTGTCAGTGTAGTAAGTCTGGCTGTTGGTGAACCTATGTTCTTGGTGTAGTTGATCACCTTCTTGGTGGATCTAGGATTTCAGTGAAGTCAGTGCGGTTGCCGGTGAGGCCAAGTTGTCGGTGAGGCCAAGTTGTCGCTGCAGTCAGTGCGGTTGCCGGTGAGGCCGAGTTGTCGGTGAGGCCAAGTTGTCGCTGCGGTCAGTGCGGTTGTTGGTGAGGCCAAGTTGTCGTTGAGGTCAGTGCGGTTGTCGGTGAGGCCAAGTTGTCGGTGAGGCCAAGTTGTCGGTGAGGCCAAGTTGTTGGTGAGGCCAAGTTGTTGCTGCGGTCAGTGCGGTTGCGGGTGAGGGTGAGGGTGAGGGTGAGGGTGAGGGTGAGGGTGAGGGTGAGGGTGAGGGTGAGGGTGAGGGTGAGGGTGAGGGTGAGGGTGAGGGTGAGGGTGAGGGTGAGGGTGAGGGTGAGGGTGAGGGTGAGGGTGAGGGTGAGGGTGAGGGTGAGGGTGAGGGTGAGGGTGAGGGTGAGGGTGAGGGTGAGGGTGAGGGTGAGGGTGAGGGTGAGGGTGAGGGTGAGGGTGAGGGTGAGGGTGAGGGTGAGGGTGAGGGTGAGGGTGAGGGTGAGGGTGAGGGTGAGGGTGAGGGTGAGGGTGAGGGTGAGGGTGAGGGTGAGGGTGAGGGTGAGGGTGAGGGTGAGGGTGAGGGTGAGGGTGAGGGTGAGGGTGAGGGTGAGGGTGAGGGTGAGGGTTAGGGTTAGGGTTAGGGTTAGGGTTAGGGTTAGGGTTAGGGTTAGGGTTAGGGTTAGGGTTAGGGTTAGGGTTAGGGTTAGGGTTAGGGTTAGGGTTAGGGTTAGGGTTAGGGTTAGGGTTAGGGTTAGGGTTAGGGTTAGGGTTAGGGTTAGGGTTAGGGTTAGGGTTAGGGTTAGGGTTAGGGTTAGGGTTAGGGTTAGGGTTAGGGTTAGGGTTAGGGTTAGGGTTAGGGTTAGGGTTAGGGTTAGGGTTAGGGTTAGGGTTAGGGTTAGGGTTAGGGTTAGGGTTAGGGTTAGGGTTAGGGTTAGGGTTAGGGTTAGGGTTAGGGTTAGGGTTAGGGTTAGGGTTAGGGTTAGGGTTAGGGTTAGGGTTAGGGTTAGGGTTAGGGTTAGGGTTAGGGTTAGGGTTAGGGTTAGGGTTAGGGTTAGGGTTAGGGTTAGGGTTAGGGTTAGGGTTAGGGTTAGGGTTAGGGTTAGGGTTAGGGTTAGGGTTAGGGTTAGGGTTAGGGTTAGGGTTAGGGTTAGGGTTAGGGTTAGGGTTAGGGTTAGGGTTAGGGTTAGGGTTAGGGTTAGGGTTAGGGTTAGGGTTAGGGTTAGGGTTAGGGTTAGGGTTAGGGTTAGGGTTAGGGTTAGGGTTAGGGTTAGGGTTAGGGTTAGGGTTAGGGTTAGGGTTAGGGTTAGGGTTAGGGTTAGGGTTAGGGTTAGGGTTAGGGTTAGGGTTAGGGTTAGGGTTAGGGTTAGGGTTAGGGTTAGGGTTAGGGTTAGGGTTAGGGTTAGGGTTAGGGTTAGGGTTAGGGTTAGGGTTAGGGTTAGGGTTAGGGTTAGGGTTAGGGTTAGGGTTAGGGTTAGGGTTAGGGTTAGGGTTAGGGTTAGGGTTAGGGTTAGGGTTAGGGTTAGGGTTAGGGTTAGGGTTAGGGTTAGGGTTAGGGTTAGGGTTAGGGTTAGGGTTAGGGTTAGGGTTAGGGTTAGGGTTAGGGTTAGGGTTAGGGTTAGGGTTAGGGTTAGGGTTAGGGTTAGGGTTAGGGTTAGGGTTAGGGTTAGGGTTAGGGTTAGGGTTAGGGTTAGGGTTAGGGTTAGGGTTAGGGTTAGGGTTAGGGTTAGGGTTAGGGTTAGGGTTAGGGTTAGGGTTAGGGTTAGGGTTAGGGTTAGGGTTAGGGTTAGGGTTAGGGTTAGGGTTAGGGTTAGGGTTAGGGTTAGGGTTAGGGTTAGGGTTAGGGTTAGGGTTAGGGTTAGGGTTAGGGTTAGGGTTAGGGTTAGGGTTAGGGTTAGGGTTAGGGTTAGGGTTAGGGTTAGGGTTAGGGTTAGGGTTAGGGTTAGGGTTAGGGTTAGGGTTAGGGTTAGGGTTAGGGTTAGGGTTAGGGTTAGGGTTAGGGTTAGGGTTAGGGTTAGGGTTAGGGTTAGGGTTAGGGTTAGGGTTAGGGTTAGGGTTAGGGTTAGGGTTAGGGTTAGGGTTAGGGTTAGGGTTAGGGTTAGGGTTAGGGTTAGGGTTAGGGTTAGGGTTAGGGTTAGGGTTAGGGTTAGGGTTAGGGTTAGGGTTAGGGTTAGGGTTAGGGTTAGGGTTAGGGTTAGGGTTAGGGTTAGGGTTAGGGTTAGGGTTAGGGTTAGGGTTAGGGTTAGGGTTAGGGTTAGGGTTAGGGTTAGGGTTAGGGTTAGGGTTAGGGTTAGGGTTAGGGTTAGGGTTAGGGTTAGGGTTAGGGTTAGGGTTAGGGTTAGGGTTAGGGTTAGGGTTAGGGTTAGGGTTAGGGTTAGGGTTAGGGTTAGGGTTAGGGTTAGGGTTAGGGTTAGGGTTAGGGTTAGGGTTAGGGTTAGGGTTAGGGTTAGGGTTAGGGTTAGGGTTAGGGTTAGGGTTAGGGTTAGGGTTAGGGTTAGGGTTAGGGTTAGGGTTAGGGTTAGGGTTAGGGTTAGGGTTAGGGTTAGGGTTAGGGTTAGGGTTAGGGTTAGGGTTAGGGTTAGGGTTAGGGTTAGGGTTAGGGTTAGGGTTAGGGTTAGGGTTAGGGTTAGGGTTAGGGTTAGGGTTAGGGTTAGGGTTAGGGTTAGGGTTAGGGTTAGGGTTAGGGTTAGGGTTAGGGTTAGGGTTAGGGTTAGGGTTAGGGTTAGGGTTAGGGTTAGGGTTAGGGTTAGGGTTAGGGTTAGGGTTAGGGTTAGGGTTAGGGTTAGGGTTAGGGTTAGGGTTAGGGTTAGGGTTAGGGTTAGGGTTAGGGTTAGGGTTAGGGTTAGGGTTAGGGTTAGGGTTAGGGTTAGGGTTAGGGTTAGGGTTAGGGTTAGGGTTAGGGTTAGGGTTAGGGTTAGGGTTAGGGTTAGGGTTAGGGTTAGGGTTAGGGTTAGGGTTAGGGTTAGGGTTAGGGTTAGGGTTAGGGTTAGGGTTAGGGTTAGGGTTAGGGTTAGGGTTAGGGTTAGGGTTAGGGTTAGGGTTAGGGTTAGGGTTAGGGTTAGGGTTAGGGTTAGGGTTAGGGTTAGGGTTAGGGTTAGGGTTAGGGTTAGGGTTAGGGTTAGGGTTAGGGTTAGGGTTAGGGTTAGGGTTAGGGTTAGGGTTAGGGTTAGGGTTAGGGTTAGGGTTAGGGTTAGGGTTAGGGTTAGGGTTAGGGTTAGGGTTAGGGTTAGGGTTAGGGTTAGGGTTAGGGTTAGGGTTAGGGTTAGGGTTAGGGTTAGGGTTAGGGTTAGGGTTAGGGTTAGGGTTAGGGTTAGGGTTAGGGTTAGGGTTAGGGTTAGGGTTAGGGTTAGGGTTAGGGTTAGGGTTAGGGTTAGGGTTAGGGTTAGGGTTAGGGTTAGGGTTAGGGTTAGGGTTAGGGTTAGGGTTAGGGTTAGGGTTAGGGTTAGGGTTAGGGTTAGGGTTAGGGTTAGGGTTAGGGTTAGGGTTAGGGTTAGGGTTAGGGTTAGGGTTAGGGTTAGGGTTAGGGTTAGGGTTAGGGTTAGGGTTAGGGTTAGGGTTAGGGTTAGGGTTAGGGTTAGGGTTAGGGTTAGGGTTAGGGTTAGGGTTAGGGTTAGGGTTAGGGTTAGGGTTAGGGTTAGGGTTAGGGTTAGGGTTAGGGTTAGGGTTAGGGTTAGGGTTAGGGTTAGGGTTAGGGTTAGGGTTAGGGTTAGGGTTAGGGTTAGGGTTAGGGTTAGGGTTAGGGTTAGGGTTAGGGTTAGGGTTAGGGTTAGGGTTAGGGTTAGGGTTAGGGTTAGGGTTAGGGTTAGGGTTAGGGTTAGGGTTAGGGTTAGGGTTAGGGTTAGGGTTAGGGTTAGGGTTAGGGTTAGGGTTAGGGTTAGGGTTAGGGTTAGGGTTAGGGTTAGGGTTAGGGTTAGGGTTAGGGTTAGGGTTAGGGTTAGGGTTAGGGTTAGGGTTAGGGTTAGGGTTAGGGTTAGGGTTAGGGTTAGGGTTAGGGTTAGGGTTAGGGTTAGGGTTAGGGTTAGGGTTAGGGTTAGGGTTAGGGTTAGGGTTAGGGTTAGGGTTAGGGTTAGGGTTAGGGTTAGGGTTAGGGTTAGGGTTAGGGTTAGGGTTAGGGTTAGGGTTAGGGTTAGGGTTAGGGTTAGGGTTAGGGTTAGGGTTAGGGTTAGGGTTAGGGTTAGGGTTAGGGTTAGGGTTAGGGTTAGGGTTAGGGTTAGGGTTAGGGTTAGGGTTAGGGTTAGGGTTAGGGTTAGGGTTAGGGTTAGGGTTAGGGTTAGGGTTAGGGTTAGGGTTAGGGTTAGGGTTAGGGTTAGGGTTAGGGTTAGGGTTAGGGTTAGGGTTAGGGTTAGGGTTAGGGTTAGGGTTAGGGTTAGGGTTAGGGTTAGGGTTAGGGTTAGGGTTAGGGTTAGGGTTAGGGTTAGGGTTAGGGTTAGGGTTAGGGTTAGGGTTAGGGTTAGGGTTAGGGTTAGGGTTAGGGTTAGGGTTAGGGTTAGGGTTAGGGTTAGGGTTAGGGTTAGGGTTAGGGTTAGGGTTAGGGTTAGGGTTAGGGTTAGGGTTAGGGTTAGGGTTAGGGTTAGGGTTAGGGTTAGGGTTAGGGTTAGGGTTAGGGTTAGGGTTAGGGTTAGGGTTAGGGTTAGGGTTAGGGTTAGGGTTAGGGTTAGGGTTAGGGTTAGGGTTAGGGTTAGGGTTAGGGTTAGGGTTAGGGTTAGGGTTAGGGTTAGGGTTAGGGTTAGGGTTAGGGTTAGGGTTAGGGTTAGGGTTAGGGTTAGGGTTAGGGTTAGGGTTAGGGTTAGGGTTAGGGTTAGGGTTAGGGTTAGGGTTAGGGTTAGGGTTAGGGTTAGGGTTAGGGTTAGGGTTAGGGTTAGGGTTAGGGTTAGGGTTAGGGTTAGGGTTAGGGTTAGGGTTAGGGTTAGGGTTAGGGTTAGGGTTAGGGTTAGGGTTAGGGTTAGGGTTAGGGTTAGGGTTAGGGTTAGGGTTAGGGTTAGGGTTAGGGTTAGGGTTAGGGTTAGGGTTAGGGTTAGGGTTAGGGTTAGGGTTAGGGTTAGGGTTAGGGTTAGGGTTAGGGTTAGGGTTAGGGTTAGGGTTAGGGTTAGGGTTAGGGTTAGGGTTAGGGTTAGGGTTAGGGTTAGGGTTAGGGTTAGGGTTAGGGTTAGGGTTAGGGTTAGGGTTAGGGTTAGGGTTAGGGTTAGGGTTAGGGTTAGGGTTAGGGTTAGGGTTAGGGTTAGGGTTAGGGTTAGGGTTAGGGTTAGGGTTAGGGTTAGGGTTAGGGTTAGGGTTAGGGTTAGGGTTAGGGTTAGGGTTAGGGTTAGGGTTAGGGTTAGGGTTAGGGTTAGGGTTAGGGTTAGGGTTAGGGTTAGGGTTAGGGTTAGGGTTAGGGTTAGGGTTAGGGTTAGGGTTAGGGTTAGGGTTAGGGTTAGGGTTAGGGTTAGGGTTAGGGTTAGGGTTAGGGTTAGGGTTAGGGTTAGGGTTAGGGTTAGGGTTAGGGTTAGGGTTAGGGTTAGGGTTAGGGTTAGGGTTAGGGTTAGGGTTAGGGTTAGGGTTAGGGTTAGGGTTAGGGTTAGGGTTAGGGTTAGGGTTAGGGTTAGGGTTAGGGTTAGGGTTAGGGTTAGGGTTAGGGTTAGGGTTAGGGTTAGGGTTAGGGTTAGGGTTAGGGTTAGGGTTAGGGTTAGGGTTAGGGTTAGGGTTAGGGTTAGGGTTAGGGTTAGGGTTAGGGTTAGGGTTAGGGTTAGGGTTAGGGTTAGGGTTAGGGTTAGGGTTAGGGTTAGGGTTAGGGTTAGGGTTAGGGTTAGGGTTAGGGTTAGGGTTAGGGTTAGGGTTAGGGTTAGGGTTAGGGTTAGGGTTAGGGTTAGGGTTAGGGTTAGGGTTAGGGTTAGGGTTAGGGTTAGGGTTAGGGTTAGGGTTAGGGTTAGGGTTAGGGTTAGGGTTAGGGTTAGGGTTAGGGTTAGGGTTAGGGTTAGGGTTAGGGTTAGGGTTAGGGTTAGGGTTAGGGTTAGGGTTAGGGTTAGGGTTAGGGTTAGGGTTAGGGTTAGGGTTAGGGTTAGGGTTAGGGTTAGGGTTAGGGTTAGGGTTAGGGTTAGGGTTAGGGTTAGGGTTAGGGTTAGGGTTAGGGTTAGGGTTAGGGTTAGGGTTAGGGTTAGGGTTAGGGTTAGGGTTAGGGTTAGGGTTAGGGTTAGGGTTAGGGTTAGGGTTAGGGTTAGGGTTAGGGTTAGGGTTAGGGTTAGGGTTAGGGTTAGGGTTAGGGTTAGGGTTAGGGTTAGGGTTAGGGTTAGGGTTAGGGTTAGGGTTAGGGTTAGGGTTAGGGTTAGGGTTAGGGTTAGGGTTAGGGTTAGGGTTAGGGTTAGGGTTAGGGTTAGGGTTAGGGTTAGGGTTAGGGTTAGGGTTAGGGTTAGGGTTAGGGTTAGGGTTAGGGTTAGGGTTAGGGTTAGGGTTAGGGTTAGGGTTAGGGTTAGGGTTAGGGTTAGGGTTAGGGTTAGGGTTAGGGTTAGGGTTAGGGTTAGGGTTAGGGTTAGGGTTAGGGTTAGGGTTAGGGTTAGGGTTAGGGTTAGGGTTAGGGTTAGGGTTAGGGTTAGGGTTAGGGTTAGGGTTAGGGTTAGGGTTAGGGTTAGGGTTAGGGTTAGGGTTAGGGTTAGGGTTAGGGTTAGGGTTAGGGTTAGGGTTAGGGTTAGGGTTAGGGTTAGGGTTAGGGTTAGGGTTAGGGTTAGGGTTAGGGTTAGGGTTAGGGTTAGGGTTAGGGTTAGGGTTAGGGTTAGGGTTAGGGTTAGGGTTAGGGTTAGGGTTAGGGTTAGGGTTAGGGTTAGGGTTAGGGTTAGGGTTAGGGTTAGGGTTAGGGTTAGGGTTAGGGTTAGGGTTAGGGTTAGGGTTAGGGTTAGGGTTAGGGTTAGGGTTAGGGTTAGGGTTAGGGTTAGGGTTAGGGTTAGGGTTAGGGTTAGGGTTAGGGTTAGGGTTAGGGTTAGGGTTAGGGTTAGGGTTAGGGTTAGGGTTAGGGTTAGGGTTAGGGTTAGGGTTAGGGTTAGGGTTAGGGTTAGGGTTAGGGTTAGGGTTAGGGTTAGGGTTAGGGTTAGGGTTAGGGTTAGGGTTAGGGTTAGGGTTAGGGTTAGGGTTAGGGTTAGGGTTAGGGTTAGGGTTAGGGTTAGGGTTAGGGTTAGGGTTAGGGTTAGGGTTAGGGTTAGGGTTAGGGTTAGGGTTAGGGTTAGGGTTAGGGTTAGGGTTAGGGTTAGGGTTAGGGTTAGGGTTAGGGTTAGGGTTAGGGTTAGGGTTAGGGTTAGGGTTAGGGTTAGGGTTAGGGTTAGGGTTAGGGTTAGGGTTAGGGTTAGGGTTAGGGTTAGGGTTAGGGTTAGGGTTAGGGTTAGGGTTAGGGTTAGGGTTAGGGTTAGGGTTAGGGTTAGGGTTAGGGTTAGGGTTAGGGTTAGGGTTAGGGTTAGGGTTAGGGTTAGGGTTAGGGTTAGGGTTAGGGTTAGGGTTAGGGTTAGGGTTAGGGTTAGGGTTAGGGTTAGGGTTAGGGTTAGGGTTAGGGTTAGGGTTAGGGTTAGGGTTAGGGTTAGGGTTAGGGTTAGGGTTAGGGTTAGGGTTAGGGTTAGGGTTAGGGTTAGGGTTAGGGTTAGGGTTAGGGTTAGGGTTAGGGTTAGGGTTAGGGTTAGGGTTAGGGTTAGGGTTAGGGTTAGGGTTAGGGTTAGGGTTAGGGTTAGGGTTAGGGTTAGGGTTAGGGTTAGGGTTAGGGTTAGGGTTAGGGTTAGGGTTAGGGTTAGGGTTAGGGTTAGGGTTAGGGTTAGGGTTAGGGTTAGGGTTAGGGTTAGGGTTAGGGTTAGGGTTAGGGTTAGGGTTAGGGTTAGGGTTAGGGTTAGGGTTAGGGTTAGGGTTAGGGTTAGGGTTAGGGTTAGGGTTAGGGTTAGGGTTAGGGTTAGGGTTAGGGTTAGGGTTAGGGTTAGGGTTAGGGTTAGGGTTAGGGTTAGGGTTAGGGTTAGGGTTAGGGTTAGGGTTAGGGTTAGGGTTAGGGTTAGGGTTAGGGTTAGGGTTAGGGTTAGGGTTAGGGTTAGGGTTAGGGTTAGGGTTAGGGTTAGGGTTAGGGTTAGGGTTAGGGTTAGGGTTAGGGTTAGGGTTAGGGTTAGGGTTAGGGTTAGGGTTAGGGTTAGGGTTAGGGTTAGGGTTAGGGTTAGGGTTAGGGTTAGGGTTAGGGTTAGGGTTAGGGTTAGGGTTAGGGTTAGGGTTAGGGTTAGGGTTAGGGTTAGGGTTAGGGTTAGGGTTAGGGTTAGGGTTAGGGTTAGGGTTAGGGTTAGGGTTAGGGTTAGGGTTAGGGTTAGGGTTAGGGTTAGGGTTAGGGTTAGGGTTAGGGTTAGGGTTAGGGTTAGGGTTAGGGTTAGGGTTAGGGTTAGGGTTAGGGTTAGGGTTAGGGTTAGGGTTAGGGTTAGGGTTAGGGTTAGGGTTAGGGTTAGGGTTAGGGTTAGGGTTAGGGTTAGGGTTAGGGTTAGGGTTAGGGTTAGGGTTAGGGTTAGGGTTAGGGTTAGGGTTAGGGTTAGGGTTAGGGTTAGGGTTAGGGTTAGGGTTAGGGTTAGGGTTAGGGTTAGGGTTAGGGTTAGGGTTAGGGTTAGGGTTAGGGTTAGGGTTAGGGTTAGGGTTAGGGTTAGGGTTAGGGTTAGGGTTAGGGTTAGGGTTAGGGTTAGGGTTAGGGTTAGGGTTAGGGTTAGGGTTAGGGTTAGGGTTAGGGTTAGGGTTAGGGTTAGGGTTAGGGTTAGGGTTAGGGTTAGGGTTAGGGTTAGGGTTAGGGTTAGGGTTAGGGTTAGGGTTAGGGTTAGGGTTAGGGTTAGGGTTAGGGTTAGGGTTAGGGTTAGGGTTAGGGTTAGGGTTAGGGTTAGGGTTAGGGTTAGGGTTAGGGTTAGGGTTAGGGTTAGGGTTAGGGTTAGGGTTAGGGTTAGGGTTAGGGTTAGGGTTAGGGTTAGGGTTAGGGTTAGGGTTAGGGTTAGGGTTAGGGTTAGGGTTAGGGTTAGGGTTAGGGTTAGGGTTAGGGTTAGGGTTAGGGTTAGGGTTAGGGTTAGGGTTAGGGTTAGGGTTAGGGTTAGGGTTAGGGTTAGGGTTAGGGTTAGGGTTAGGGTTAGGGTTAGGGTTAGGGTTAGGGTTAGGGTTAGGGTTAGGGTTAGGGTTAGGGTTAGGGTTAGGGTTAGGGTTAGGGTTAGGGTTAGGGTTAGGGTTAGGGTTAGGGTTAGGGTTAGGGTTAGGGTTAGGGTTAGGGTTAGGGTTAGGGTTAGGGTTAGGGTTAGGGTTAGGGTTAGGGTTAGGGTTAGGGTTAGGGTTAGGGTTAGGGTTAGGGTTAGGGTTAGGGTTAGGGTTAGGGTTAGGGTTAGGGTTAGGGTTAGGGTTAGGGTTAGGGTTAGGGTTAGGGTTAGGGTTAGGGTTAGGGTTAGGGTTAGGGTTAGGGTTAGGGTTAGGGTTAGGGTTAGGGTTAGGGTTAGGGTTAGGGTTAGGGTTAGGGTTAGGGTTAGGGTTAGGGTTAGGGTTAGGGTTAGGGTTAGGGTTAGGGTTAGGGTTAGGGTTAGGGTTAGGGTTAGGGTTAGGGTTAGGGTTAGGGTTAGGGTTAGGGTTAGGGTTAGGGTTAGGGTTAGGGTTAGGGTTAGGGTTAGGGTTAGGGTTAGGGTTAGGGTTAGGGTTAGGGTTAGGGTTAGGGTTAGGGTTAGGGTTAGGGTTAGGGTTAGGGTTAGGGTTAGGGTTAGGGTTAGGGTTAGGGTTAGGGTTAGGGTTAGGGTTAGGGTTAGGGTTAGGGTTAGGGTTAGGGTTAGGGTTAGGGTTAGGGTTAGGGTTAGGGTTAGGGTTAGGGTTAGGGTTAGGGTTAGGGTTAGGGTTAGGGTTAGGGTTAGGGTTAGGGTTAGGGTTAGGGTTAGGGTTAGGGTTAGGGTTAGGGTTAGGGTTAGGGTTAGGGTTAGGGTTAGGGTTAGGGTTAGGGTTAGGGTTAGGGTTAGGGTTAGGGTTAGGGTTAGGGTTAGGGTTAGGGTTAGGGTTAGGGTTAGGGTTAGGGTTAGGGTTAGGGTTAGGGTTAGGGTTAGGGTTAGGGTTAGGGTTAGGGTTAGGGTTAGGGTTAGGGTTAGGGTTAGGGTTAGGGTTAGGGTTAGGGTTAGGGTTAGGGTTAGGGTTAGGGTTAGGGTTAGGGTTAGGGTTAGGGTTAGGGTTAGGGTTAGGGTTAGGGTTAGGGTTAGGGTTAGGGTTAGGGTTAGGGTTAGGGTTAGGGTTAGGGTTAGGGTTAGGGTTAGGGTTAGGGTTAGGGTTAGGGTTAGGGTTAGGGTTAGGGTTAGGGTTAGGGTTAGGGTTAGGGTTAGGGTTAGGGTTAGGGTTAGGGTTAGGGTTAGGGTTAGGGTTAGGGTTAGGGTTAGGGTTAGGGTTAGGGTTAGGGTTAGGGTTAGGGTTAGGGTTAGGGTTAGGGTTAGGGTTAGGGTTAGGGTTAGGGTTAGGGTTAGGGTTAGGGTTAGGGTTAGGGTTAGGGTTAGGGTTAGGGTTAGGGTTAGGGTTAGGGTTAGGGTTAGGGTTAGGGTTAGGGTTAGGGTTAGGGTTAGGGTTAGGGTTAGGGTTAGGGTTAGGGTTAGGGTTAGGGTTAGGGTTAGGGTTAGGGTTAGGGTTAGGGTTAGGGTTAGGGTTAGGGTTAGGGTTAGGGTTAGGGTTAGGGTTAGGGTTAGGGTTAGGGTTAGGGTTAGGGTTAGGGTTAGGGTTAGGGTTAGGGTTAGGGTTAGGGTTAGGGTTAGGGTTAGGGTTAGGGTTAGGGTTAGGGTTAGGGTTAGGGTTAGGGTTAGGGTTAGGGTTAGGGTTAGGGTTAGGGTTAGGGTTAGGGTTAGGGTTAGGGTTAGGGTTAGGGTTAGGGTTAGGGTTAGGGTTAGGGTTAGGGTTAGGGTTAGGGTTAGGGTTAGGGTTAGGGTTAGGGTTAGGGTTAGGGTTAGGGTTAGGGTTAGGGTTAGGGTTAGGGTTAGGGTTAGGGTTAGGGTTAGGGTTAGGGTTAGGGTTAGGGTTAGGGTTAGGGTTAGGGTTAGGGTTAGGGTTAGGGTTAGGGTTAGGGTTAGGGTTAGGGTTAGGGTTAGGGTTAGGGTTAGGGTTAGGGTTAGGGTTAGGGTTAGGGTTAGGGTTAGGGTTAGGGTTAGGGTTAGGGTTAGGGTTAGGGTTAGGGTTAGGGTTAGGGTTAGGGTTAGGGTTAGGGTTAGGGTTAGGGTTAGGGTTAGGGTTAGGGTTAGGGTTAGGGTTAGGGTTAGGGTTAGGGTTAGGGTTAGGGTTAGGGTTAGGGTTAGGGTTAGGGTTAGGGTTAGGGTTAGGGTTAGGGTTAGGGTTAGGGTTAGGGTTAGGGTTAGGGTTAGGGTTAGGGTTAGGGTTAGGGTTAGGGTTAGGGTTAGGGTTAGGGTTAGGGTTAGGGTTAGGGTTAGGGTTAGGGTTAGGGTTAGGGTTAGGGTTAGGGTTAGGGTTAGGGTTAGGGTTAGGGTTAGGGTTAGGGTTAGGGTTAGGGTTAGGGTTAGGGTTAGGGTTAGGGTTAGGGTTAGGGTTAGGGTTAGGGTTAGGGTTAGGGTTAGGGTTAGGGTTAGGGTTAGGGTTAGGGTTAGGGTTAGGGTTAGGGTTAGGGTTAGGGTTAGGGTTAGGGTTAGGGTTAGGGTTAGGGTTAGGGTTAGGGTTAGGGTTAGGGTTAGGGTTAGGGTTAGGGTTAGGGTTAGGGTTAGGGTTAGGGTTAGGGTTAGGGTTAGGGTTAGGGTTAGGGTTAGGGTTAGGGTTAGGGTTAGGGTTAGGGTTAGGGTTAGGGTTAGGGTTAGGGTTAGGGTTAGGGTTAGGGTTAGGGTTAGGGTTAGGGTTAGGGTTAGGGTTAGGGTTAGGGTTAGGGTTAGGGTTAGGGTTAGGGTTAGGGTTAGGGTTAGGGTTAGGGTTAGGGTTAGGGTTAGGGTTAGGGTTAGGGTTAGGGTTAGGGTTAGGGTTAGGGTTAGGGTTAGGGTTAGGGTTAGGGTTAGGGTTAGGGTTAGGGTTAGGGTTAGGGTTAGGGTTAGGGTTAGGGTTAGGGTTAGGGTTAGGGTTAGGGTTAGGGTTAGGGTTAGGGTTAGGGTTAGGGTTAGGGTTAGGGTTAGGGTTAGGGTTAGGGTTAGGGTTAGGGTTAGGGTTAGGGTTAGGGTTAGGGTTAGGGTTAGGGTTAGGGTTAGGGTTAGGGTTAGGGTTAGGGTTAGGGTTAGGGTTAGGGTTAGGGTTAGGGTTAGGGTTAGGGTTAGGGTTAGGGTTAGGGTTAGGGTTAGGGTTAGGGTTAGGGTTAGGGTTAGGGTTAGGGTCTAGGGTTAGGGTTAGGGTTAGGGTTAGGGTTAGGGTTAGGGTTAGGGTTAGGGTTAGGGTTAGGGTTAGGGTTAGGGTTAGGGTTAGGGTTAGGGTTAGGGTTAGGGTTAGGGTTAGGGTTAGGGTTAGGGTTAGGGTTAGGGTTAGGGTTAGGGTTAGGGTTAGGGTTAGGGTTAGGGTTAGGGTTAGGGTTAGGGTTAGGGTTAGGGTTAGGGTTAGGGTTAGGGTTAGGGTTAGGGTTAGGGTTAGGGTTAGGGTTAGGGTTAGGGTTAGGGTTAGGGTTAGGGTTAGGGTTAGGGTTAGGGTTAGGGTTAGGGTTAGGGTTAGGGTTAGGGTTAGGGTTAGGGTTAGGGTTAGGGTTAGGGTTAGGGTTAGGGTTAGGGTTAGGGTTAGGGTTAGGGTTAGGGTTAGGGTTAGGGTTAGGGTTAGGGTTAGGGTTAGGGTTAGGGTTAGGGTTAGGGTTAGGGTTAGGGTTAGGGTTAGGGTTAGGGTTAGGGTTAGGGTTAGGGTTAGGGTTAGGGTTAGGGTTAGGGTTAGGGTTAGGGTTAGGGTTAGGGTTAGGGTTAGGGTTAGGGTTAGGGTTAGGGTTAGGGTTAGGG
>CM060562.1:110316789-110321789 GCA_030625065.1 Alectoris magna | reverse complement strand
GGATGGATGGATGGATGGATGGATGGAGGGGTGGATGGACGCACAGATCTTTTTTATTTAAGCTCGCGGATCCCTTTCTCGTGGCGGTATTAAAGGGCAGGCTGGGCTGTTTCTGGTTTTTTTTTAACAGACCTTTATGGCACCAGCCCAAGGTAGGAAAGGATCTTTTGTTGCTGGGGTTGCAGCTTGCAGGCTGAGACGCTTCTGCAGGGGGAGAAGCTATGCAGGACAGAGTGTTTGGAAGAACCGCAGACGGGGTTTTAAATGACAAACCTCCAGTTTTGGGTCTTCTTTTCACTTCTTCCTTTCAGATACGTCATGACGGATCAAACAGTTACCGTTTGATGCAGCTTGGATGCCTGGAGTCCGTGGCCAACTCGACCGTCGCCTATTCCTCCTCGTCTCCTCTCACTTACTCTACCACGGGCACCGAGTTCGCCTCCCCGTACTTCTCCACTAACCACCAGTACACCCCACTGCACCACCAGTCCTTCCACTACGAGTTCCAACACAGCCACCCGGCAGTCAACCCCGACGCTTACTCCTTGAACTCTCTCCACCACTCCCAGCAATACTACCAGCAGATCCACCATGGGGAACCCACTGATTTTATCAACCTGCATAATGCGCGGGCGCTTAAGTCCTCCTGCTTGGACGAGCAGAGGAGAGAGCTGGGGTGCTTAGATGCTTACCGCCGCCACGACCTGTCTCTTATGAGCCATGGGTCCCAATATGGGATGCATCCAGATCAAAGACTCCTGCCAGGACCAAGCCTCGGGCTTGCAGCCTCGGGAGCAGACGATTTGCAGGTAAATAGCATGCGATCTCCTTTCGAGGCACCTTCTTCTCCCCTCCCCCTGCCCCGGTCCCCCCCCCACCCCCCACCCCCCACCCTCCCCATTTTCCTCTGCTCAGAGCAGCTCTCGTGTAGCTCATACAAAGAAGGGAAGCTTCATCCAAAAAAAAACAAAAAAACAAAAAAAAAAACCGATCCGGAGCCCGTCTCCTCCAGAAGAATAGCAAGAAAAATGTGGAAAAACAACAACAACAAAAAAAAACCAAAACAAAAAACAAGCGGTCTTCCTTGGTCAAACAAAAAAAACCTCGAGCTGAGTGTAGGCTGAGAGCGAGGGGACTCGTCCGGAGATCCCGGGGTGCGTGTGTGTGTCCGCGTGTGTGTCAGAAAGGCACCAGCAACGCAAACTAAATCAATTCAAAGCCACCTTCCCGCTTTTCCTAAACTTTCTTTTTTTCCCCTACCCCCCCCTTCGGTGAACGGGGACGTTCAAATAACTTGCAACTACAGGGCAGGTAAATGTGGGAAGGAAGGGATGGAGGAGGAAAAGGGAAAAAGGCAGGACAGGAAAAAAAGGTCGCTTTCCGACGTGCATACAAAGGGAAACTCCGAGGCACGAGGTGGGGGAGAAAGAAAGGGGAGCAAATGTTCTTCAGAAATATTCAGTAGGTTAAAAATTCCTCGCAATATCCGATCCATTTGTTAATAGGGAGAGAGAGAGAGAAGCAGATAAAGTTGAATTCATCTGCCTAACGATGTATTTGGTCGTTCGTCTGCTTCCCCTCTTACCGGCACCTTGACCCATCAGAAATTTCTTTATCTGTGTATTTTAACCTCAGCTTTATCCCCTCAGAAATCCTTGAACTAAAAATTCACCTCCGGTAAATGAAGCTGATACCTCAATGAACATTGTTTTCAAAATTGAAAACAACGCCCTCCTGTAAATAACACCCATTTAGAGAACTCCCCCAAATCAAAAGCAAACCTTCCTTCTTCCGACGAGCTGAGGAACTAAAGCTCCCCAAACAGCGGAGAGAGACAAATAGGACCGTATTTACTGTACTTACTTTTCCCCCAAATCTGGCTTCCAGTCGTACAAAGCTCGCTATGTTGTCCTTCCCACAAATACGCAGCGGTCAAAAACCCGAAGTCTGTAAAATTAAGAAAGGCTTATTTTGTTCTCTTAAAAATCAATCAAACCACCACCACCACCACCAAAAACAATCCCAGAAACTCTATTTACATTGGAGATGGAGAAAAAAAAAAACCTCTTTTTTTTTCTTTCTTTTTTTTTTTTTTCTTTGAAGGAGGAAAACAACCCAACAACCCAACAACAAAGAACATTATCTTATATCTCTGAGGAGGAAACCCTAACTATTTAAACCTGACTTTCTCCATTAAGATTCACTATATGATTTTATCCTCTCTCTGGGCATTTTTTTTTTCCCTTAATTATTATTTACATTTTTCACAGGGATCTCCTTATGTTACCCCCCTTAAAAAAAAAAAAAAAAAAAGAAAAAGAAAAAAAAAAAAGAAAAAAAAGAAAAGAAACCTGCCATTCACTGCTCAACCCAACTAAAACCTATTTACTCCTTTTTATAACCACGTCTGCTGCTGATTTTTTTGTATCTGTACAAATTTTTTTTCATTGGCAGGCACAAAGCCTTGTATTTTTCAAAAGAGGGGATTAGGAACGTTTGCAAGACAGCAGACAATGCCTAAGTCCCGGGCAAAAAAGCACCATAGTTTATCCAATTTTCGACTTAGTGCCATTCAACTGGTCATTTATGCAATGTCATCCGACCAAACAACATGTTTCCCTTAAAAAAGAGAGAGAGAGAGAGAGAGAGAGAGAGAGAGAGGTTGGTTAAGCTGCTAGAGGCACATTCTTTTTTTGTTGTTGTTGTTGTTTATTTAAAGAAGAAAAAAGAAATAAACAGGATTGCTTTCGAAAATTCTGCTCTTTAGATCACGTCTAATTTGAGCACAAATGTCCTCATTTCCCCATTTAACGTCTTTGTACCCAACCTTTGCTTTATTTTTCCTCCTCCCTCTTTTCCCGAGCAGATGAGGGAAGTGTATTAGGGTATCGAAAAGCCTGAGCGGTGAGAAGTTGAAAATATTAATATTTATCTTTACGATTTGGCGGATTCTGAACAAACTTAGACACTTGAGTGTATCACCTTGGGCTCGGTTGGAAGCTTTTTGGGGACGGGCAGAAACAGGACGAAACACAAACCATTTTAAACCAAAACTGTAGCATAACCACTCTTCTCTCTTTCCCCTTAGTCCTCCTTTTTAAAACGTTCATCAGCATATGCCTCATTTCAAATGCAACAAATGTAAATATACTTTTCCCTGAACAGAATTTTAAGTGAATGTCCAATAGTTTCGAGGGCGGTTTAAGTCAGCCTAACAGATGCAAACAGTCTTGGAGCTGGAGTGGCATCTTTCAGTGCCCTAAAAAGATTTTCCATGGGCAACAAAGAAAACTGTCACACCTTTTCCCATCACCGCTTTAATTTATGCTCAGTCGCCAAGTTTTTTTCATATTGATTTCATAATCACTTTAAGGCAGAACACTTAAAATAAAAAAGAGCCTTGAAAAGGAAGGTCTTACAGGGCCAGCGCCAATATGGTGAAAGTGGGGGAGAGAGCCAGGACTGTAAAGGTTGTTTTGTAAAGTGGGGTTTTTATTATGCACCGACTCTCTCCGCATTTACTTAACTCTTCACGGGCTGTTGAGTAGGTTAACACCCTTAAAGGCCTCTTTCATGTCCAATACCTCGTTTGTTTGTAGAGGAAAATGCGTCTTTAACACATTTCCACTGGGCAAAGATTTAGGTTTGGTTTGTTGTGTTTTTTTAACCCCAACATAAGGAAAACTCAAAGAAAACCCAACCTTTTCAAGTCTTTTATGATTCCAATAAAAATATTTATTAAGGAGGGAGAAGATCCCCACATAATAAGACTCATAACAGGAGAATAAAGAAGTGAGATCTCCTCAGATGTGCACCAGAAGCTGTAGACAGGCTTTTGGAAGGCTCTTCATGCCACACTCACATGTGGGTGCCTGTGTTTGTGCACACAGATGCATAGTCATCCCCACCTATACGCGGACACACGCACTGAGACTCGATTCCTCAGCCCTATTGTTACACTCGTAAGACTTTGTACAGCCAGCAAAGCTCAGTAGGTCTTCTGTCGTTTGTGCTCTTTGTGTACTTCCGTATACACTTTGTAAGTCGGTACATTTGTGTCACTAAACATACATATGAATTTAGTAGTGTATATATACGTAAATATGTGCATAAATATTAATCTAATTTATTTTTATGTCTGTGCGTGCAAACGTAGAGTACGAGCACTCTATTCTTGCAAGAGTACTTGCTTGCCCTTCTAGTCTGCCCCTGTAACTGTCGATTTACTTCCCAAATCTAGAAGAAACTCCTCTTTAAATAGAAGGAAAAGGGGTAATTGCTCTGCATTTCGTGGGGTAGGGACAGACTATAGGATGGCGATGTAATTTCTCCAGACCACTTGAGTTGGATGAGAATAACTATGTTTTTCTTAGCTCACCCCAACTATTGTTCCCGAGCAAATCGTGTAACAAAGCAAAAGCTAAGTGATCCGTCTGTGGGTTTCTGTATCTGATTTCTTTCTTTCCTTTCTTTTTTTTACTTTTTATTTTTATTTTTATTTTCTTTTTCTTTTATTTTTCCTCATTACTTAAGAGCTCAGTGGAGGCCCAGTGTGGACTTGTACTGAACGGACAAGGTGGTGTGATAAGAAGAGGTAAGATGTTACAAATACTTGCGTCTATCAATATTTGTAAAGTTGAAACCCTGTCAGTTTCTCTCTTTTTCCCTCTTCCAATGTTTAGTTAGTTTTTACTGCCGAAATTGTGAGCATTTGACATTCGTCCAAAATACGTTCAAAGTAGCTTAGAGCACTTCACATTTCACAGTCCATTTGCACTTTACACGTGATTTGTTCATCAGCAGCTCTCGGATACTCCCGTTGAATGCAAGGCTTTCTTGACTCATTCTCTCATTCCCCATTTAACCGAATTGATCCCTGATAATGCGTTTGAGAAACGTGCTCCCTGGCGCCGGATTTTCAAATAGGCAGTTTCATCTCGTATGGGGAAAGGAAGGTTTTTGGAAACGGAATTTCAATAGCGCTATGTATCGGTGTGGAA